>LPNX010061032.1:6565-20518 GCA_001517045.1 Pseudotsuga menziesii | reverse complement strand
TTTACTGCTATTTCTTTTCCAGTAAATTTACATAAATAAACTTGTAAAAACAATAACATAGATAACTAGATTTTTGTTCTTTCTTGATAATAATCTACATTATGAACTAAATTACTCTGCTATTATAAAATGCAGAACCACATCTATTCATTTCAGTCTCTTATCATTTTTTTCCTCTACTTTAAATACTGTATCTGTGCTGTAGTACGGTCTGGTCCTTCTAGACGTGGAAAAACACAGATTAGAATTATTTTTCATCTATTTAGATTCATTCCTTCACTAATCCAAAAGATTACTAACTCTAACATTTTACAACTAAATATTTAACATTCATTTAGCAATCAGATTCACATTTAACCATCTAACACAGTAACACAAAATATTGTAGAACCTGACGAGGAGGGACAACAACAGCATTAGGAGGTCGTTCCTCCCTACCAAACTCCTGGAGAGCACTCAAACGACGCTTGCTCAGGACACCTGAGCCTGTTGTTGGTCTTCTTGGCTGAGAACTGGTGGAGCATGCAAACAATAGACTAGTCCAATGACTCAGAAAACACTCTGCACTCAGCAGTAAGATCCTTCAGCTGAAAAGCTGCACTAGATCACTTAGCAGTTAACCCCTCAGACTCTTTCCAGAAATTCCCTTGCCATTGAATTTCTCTGAAGTACATTCACCTGAATGATCACTTCTCTAGAATGAGCAGCCTCAGCTCTCTTCAATGGGAATTTTTATAAAGATTGCCTAGGTCTTCTGGGTCAATTGTCATTAATTGAGCCACCTACTCTAATTCCACTTTCTTGGGGAATCATGACCCCAAATGTAGGGAGGTTGCCACCTGCAACAGTTGGAAGTGGTTTGAGGATGCTACCACATCTCTGTTTGCTCTCCACCTAGTCTCCTCCACCAATTTGACCAGTAAACACTCTTTTAACAGCTCTCCTAAGCTGTCGTCTCCACCTTTATTTATTTATAATTAAAATATTCAGAATTACATTAAATATCCTTGACTCTGCTTAGTCATCAATTACAACTTAGCATAAAATTTAACATATTCTCCTTAAATAAAATCAAATAAGCTAATATTGTTTTTGCAAAATTGGGGCATGTGACATACACACCCCCTTAGAACATGACATCGTCCTTGATGTTATTTAACCCTCATCCTCAGAATTCCCCTGGAACAGAATTGGATATGCCTCTCGCATATTACTTTCCAATTCCCAGGTGGCTTCCTCTGGACTAAGGTGCTTCCATTGCACCTTCACCTATACCATGGTGCGGTTCCGAAGTGTGGCCTCCCTCCGCCCGAGGATATAGTCAGGTTCCACCATAAATTCTCCTTCTGGTTCCACCTGTACATCATTCCAGTTAACAACATGAGTAGCATCATGAACATATTTCTTTAATACAGAAATGTGAAAAACATTATGTACTATTAAATTTGGTGGTAATGCTAATTGATAAGCTACTTGTCCAATCCTGGAGAGTATTTCAAGTGGACCACAGTACCGAGGTGCTAGTTTTGCACAACTCCCCAATTTCAGAGAGCTCTTTTTGGGTCCCACCTTGATGAACACATGTTCACCTACCTGAAACTCCTTTGGAGTTCTTTTTAAGTCTGCTTGACTTTTCTGTCGATCTTGTGCAACTTTCAGATTACCTTGTACCCGCTTCATAATTTCTTCCATTTCCTTTAACAGTTTAGGACCTAATACCAATCCATCCACCAGATTACTCCAAGAGATAGGAGTATTACATTTCCTTCCATACAAAATTTCGAAAGGACTAAATCTGGCTGATGCCTGATAATTATTATTATAAGCAAATTCTACCAGATGCAAATAATCCTCCCATTTACCTGGCTGGTCTTTCACATACATTCTTAATAAATCTTCCAGTACTTGTTTACTCTTTCAGTTTGTCCATCTGTTTGAGGATGGAACGAAGTATTAAAATTTAATGTAGTGTTTAATCCTTTAAACAAAGATTTCCAAAAGTTACCTATAAATTTAGGATTTCTATCTGAGATTATGACTTTCGATATTCCATGCAATCGAAAAATCTGTTTTTAGAAAGATATCATCTATATTTGCAGCCTTATATGTAGATTTAACAAGTATAAAGTGAGCTGATTTACTTAACTTATCGACCACGACCATGATAGAATCATTTAAATTCTGATTTCTAGGTAGTCCAGTAACAAAATCGAGACTAATTATCTCCCATTTCCAGCTAGGAATGGGTAATGGCTGAAGTAACCCAGCTGGGTGTTGATGTTCAGTTTTCACTTGCTGACATTCAAAACACCTAGCAATATATTCTGCTACTTTAGTCTTCATATTTGGCCAAAATATTATTTTCTTAACATAGTTATAGTGTTTTGATAGCCTGGATGACCTGAGTATGGAGTTTTATGAAGTTCATCCAAAATTAACAGCTTAACTCTAGGTACATACACTCTATCTTTATACAGTAAAAATTCCTTTGCATTCAAAATGTGCCCTTTACTTAAGCTTTATGTTGGATTTTCTTTTGTTTTAGCTTGTAAATTTTGGTAAATTCCATCTTGTTCTATTCCTGCTTTAAGCTGTTCATCTAAATCTGTAGTATAAGTGTTGATAACTGCTGCAAAATTCAACCTTGCATTCCTACTTAATGCATCAACAACTTTATTTTCTTTACCTTTAATGTGCTGAATTTCAAAATCATACTCGCTTGGAAACGCTAGCCACCTAGCTTGTCTGGCATTTAGATTAGGCTGATCTAACAGATACTTTAGTCCTTTATTATCAGTCATTAAAATAAATTTTCTGCCAATTAGGTGATGTCACCACATCTTTAGAGCATGTATAACAACAACTAATTCCAGATCATAAGTTGCATAGTTCTTTTCGTGAATTTTTAATTTTCTAGACTCATAGGCAATAACATGCCCCTCTTGAGTCAAAACACCGCCCAAACCATCATTGCAGGCGTCAGTGCACACTACAAAATCCTTATTTGGATCAGCTATTCTTAAAATAGGTGCGTTGGTTAATAAAGTTTTTAACTTTTTAAAGCTTTCCTCGCATTTCTGGTTCCAATCAAACTTCTTTCCTTTCTTTTGCAAAGAATTTATCGGATTCGCGATCCTCGAAAAACCTTCAATGAATCTCCGGTAGTAACCGGGAATTCCCATGAAAGATCGAACATCAGTTACATCCTTAGGAACCGGCCAATCTTTGATCGCCTTTATCTTTTCAGGATCTACTGAAATCCCTTCCTTGGTCACCACATGACCTAAGTACTGAATCTTATCCTTGAAAAAATCACATTTACTAAACTTTGCAAAGAGTTGATGATCTCGTAACTCTTGCAAAACAATTTTTAAATGTTCTTTATGTTCTTCTTCAGTTTTTGAATAGATTAAAATATCGTCGATGAACACGACTACAAACTTATCTAAATACTTATGCATAACGTTGTTCATTAAACACATAAAAATAGCTGGGGCATTAGTAAGCCCGAATGGCATGACGACAAACTTGTAATGGCCATATCGAGTTCTAAAAGTTGTTTTAAAGATGTCTTCATCTTTAATCCTAACTTGATGATATCTAGACCTTAAATCTATTTTCGAAAACACCGTGGCTCCACGTAGTTGATCAAACAGATAATCTATGTGGGGCAACGGGTATCGATTTTTTACGGTCATCTTATTTAACTGACAGTAATCTATGCAAAGTCGCATGGTTCCGTCCTTTTTCTTAACAAAGATGACAGGTGCCCCCTAGGGAGACACACTAGGTCGAATATACTTTTTATCAATAAGTTCTTTTAATTGAGACTTTAATTCATTAAGTTCAATTATGTTCATTCGATAAGGGGCCTTTGAGCTAGGTACCGCATTAGGTACCAGCTCAATGGTAAAATCCAGTTCCCTTTTCGGAGGTAGTCCCGGAATTTATTCAGGGAATACATCAACATATTCTCTTAAGACTGGTATGTCTTCCAATTTTAATTTATTTGTCTTATTTAGACTCTCCTCATCAGTTATTATTAGTGCATAAGCTTTGCAACCCTTCCTAACAACTCTCTTAAGCTATAGAGCAGAGATTTGCCTTATAGTGGTTTTTCTAGGAATTCCTTTTACATTGACAAGTTTTCCATCACTGTTTAGACATGTAAAGGTTTTATCGTAACAGTTTAAAATTACCCTATGTTGTTCTAACCAATCCATACCGATGAGTAAATCATAAGAACCAAGAGGCAATACATTAAGCTTTACAACAGTTTCAAAATGATCCATAACTACTGCACATTCTTTTACAAAACAAGTTACCTTCCTTTTAGCACCAGTGGTTAACTGAACCAACCAAGAATTTTCAAAATTTTCAACAAATAACTTACATTTTTCTACCATTTTAGGTGCAATATAACTGAGACTAGCTCCAGGATCAATTAAAATAGTTATAGGGGTGTGGTTTATCATACCTTCTACTTCCACCATGGAAGTTTGATATTCTGCTTGTTGATTCTCCAAGGCTGCATTGATTTTGGGCATAGTCCTTGCTAATTCTCCAACAGTCATTTCCTCCTGTATAGTATGAATATTACTGACAGTATTTTTTCGATTAGGACAGACTGAAGCATAGTGTGGGCCATTACACTCCCAACACTTTATAGGTTCTTTGCGTTCAAAATTCTTGGTGTAATTACCATGGTTATTAGCAAATTCTTTACCATCAGAATTATTATGATTGCTTGGTGGATTATTCTTATTTCCTTGGAAATTCTTGTTAGGATAATTTATGGCCTTATTTTTCTTAGAATTTCTGTTGGGCACAAAATCTTTCTTCTTTTGATCATATTGGTTATTATTTTTCTTGGCCTTCTAATTGGCCATGCTTTCCTTCTTCCGGTTCTGTTCGAAACAGAAGTTAGCTTTCCTCATAGGTTCTTCCAAAGTCTTTGGATTGTCATATTCAATCCCGTTCTTAATATGATAAGGTAGACAGCCGAGGAATCGCTGTACCTTTGGTTTTTGTTATCAGCCCAAATGGCACTTCTCCGTCCGAGTGCCGAGATTTCCTATGTTGGCGCACAAAAGGACATTTATGGATTGAATGTTGCCTAAAACACTATAGATGGGGATGTTGTAAAATACATTCACTATCCATCCAACTTGCCATTCTTACCTTTTTATATGTCAATTGTTGTACGTGACTTTTCCTATAAGCAATCCGCGTACGCGACTTTTCCTACAGCATGTCGCGTACTGTACACGAGTATTCATCATTGCAACCCGCGTATAGATCTGTACGCGGGTTTTCCTTATAGAAACTCGTGCGTCATACGTGGGTTTCCAGTATCAATACTCGTGTACGCCTTCCTTTGACATTAAAAATAATAAATTACGATCAATTGAGATTTGTTAAGCCCTAAACAATAACTATCTTAACTGTCTCAACCTCCTCAACCTTCGAAACTGCCTTATTTCACTAAGTATAAATAAAGGCCTTGGGGAGGGCATTAATGAATGATACTTGGAGAGCAAAGTTATGCTGGTGGTATCTATTCAGAAGTATTTGGAGTAGCAAAACTCAGAATCCTTTGGTTGCAGAGGAGTCCTTGTTTCAAGCGTTGGGTTGTAACCTTAACTCGTTCACTATTGTTAATAAAGAGAATCCTTATTCCAAATGTGTGTTGAATATCTTTCATGTATCATGGTTTGATGAATATTTATGATTAAGCACTCTATATACTGTTTATCTAACTTGTCATATATACATGTATAAGTTTGCACTTGGAGGGTTTTCTCTTTGCAGGTGAAGGAGAAACATCCCTGAAAGCTTTGGAGGAGAAGCATAATGAGAGAAGACAAAGCTTGGATCAACTGTCATAAATCAGGTGAGTCTATCCTATCTTCTTATTTCCTTTCTGTAGTTTAAAGCTGATTGTCTGCAAGTTTTAAGAGTGCATTGGTAACCCCATACCTTCGGTTATAAGGTGTTTATTCCTGAACAACTGAATTGGCGACTCCACTGGGGAGCCTAGACTACTGTAGGTTATTTCTGTTACCCTTGACCAGTCTTTGCCTTGAGTTTGTGTGTGGTATCTTGTCCTGTTTCATGCTTACCATAGTGTTTGAAGGGCTTGTGGATTTTCCTTCTTTTTGAGAAAATTTTGTACTTGTACGCGGGTTTCTCTTATACACAGTCGCGTACAGAGGCCTGCGTACGCGGGTTGCTCTCTATGACAGTCCCGTACAGTACACGAGTTGCCCTTATACATAGTCATGTACAAGCCTTGAAATAGGGATTTTTGGGCTAGGGTTTGCTTGTCCCTGTCCTTTTATGATTCCTGTTTGTTAGTTGGTCCTCCTTATAAGCACTGTGCTGTTAGTTTGATGACCTTGGTGGCCACACCTTGTGCTTTCCTGTAAAGCCCTTGACTTTCTTTTGTTTGGATTGTCTTCTGTTTGCATTTTGAAGTAGGTCTGCCTGTCTGGGTTATAGGTTGAAGTGTTTTTGTCCGAATTAGTGATCAGGGTTTTGGGCAATGTTTTTCCCAGTCTAGCTTTAGATAGTGATTAGTTTGCCACTTACCTTTGTGTGTTTTCAGTGATTTCTTGTCATTGTACCCGCCCAAGCTAGGGTTCCAAGTCTTCCCTTGTTGGTTGATTTTTGGTCTTATTAATCTGTTTACTTCAATTTGCTTGCTTTATTCAGTTGATTTGATCCAAGTATACTGAATTTTAGTGCATTTTAGGTGCATAGTAGTGTTTGAGCATTTTAAAAAGTGAAAAGAAAAACATTTTCAAGCTTTTTGCATTTGTTTTTGCATAAGTAGTTTTCATTTCAGTTTTAAAATATAATCTCAAAACTACAAAAATATAGTCTTAGTTTCTCTTTATCATTGCATTTGTTCATTAATTTATATTTACAAAAGAAAAAGAAGTTTGCTTTAGTAGTGGTAATTTGCTTTGAAAAAAATACACCTTTGCTTTTTATTATTATTATTTCTTATCGAGTCAAAAACACCATAGTTCATCACTCCATTTCCTTCTGAGTAAGAAATAGCCCTTTAAAATGAACGCAATAATTATAATTTACTAGTAATTTTTATTTTCTAGAGCCATTCACCTACTAGCATAGGCTAGACTTGTGGGATAGGAAGTGTAAACTTCCCATTAAGTTTTAAAATTCAGACGTAGTGGACTATTCGATAGGTAAATCCTTGTCTTTATCAATTGTATATGGGAAGCTCCTCTCAAAAGGGAGTCAAGCACGAGGCCGCGTGGAGGCATTGGAATGAGGAGATAACCCTCCGATTCCTTGTCAAAACGTAAATCAGGACTTTTACGCATCTGGGGATTTTGTCCTAGATAGAGTTTCAGGCTCAGCTACCCTGCCCATGCGTACGAGTCAGGCTTGCGAATGTCCCCCCAGACTGTTGGTATAGATAAGGTATCCTTTAGTCTCTTGACATATAGGGTTCATACCTGGGTAAACCGGAAGGCTATTTCTGGTTCACCTTGGACTGGATTGGAAGGTAACCCTTGTTGAAAGTGTAGGAGGGCGGTGGGTGATTCCTCCACTTGTGCCTGAGAACCACTTCAAGGACGCCAAGTAACCATTCTTCAACTTTCTTCAGGAAAGCATATCTTTCACCCTTGTTGACTGTTTGAGGCTTTAAGAAATTTCGTAGTGTTTGCTCTGTGGTTTTGTCTGTGTTTAGTTGGCCTTACGGTTTGATTTTTTAAATTTTCAATCGTGGAGGACCAACCTATAGGAAGTTTAAGAAGGTTGCAAAACCTTCCTCCTCTCGTCACATTGGAACCTCCACCTCCACCCCAAAGGCAGAGATTGGACACAGATGGTTCATTTGAATCGGTAGGAGTAAGTGAAGTTCCAGGTGAACCATCACTTATAGCTAACCGTCTTGATTTTGATACAGTTGAGATAGAAGACTTGCAGACTGACGAGTTTGCAAGGAATTTTAACACACCCTTGACTGACTTAAATGATCCTGTGATCGTCCATGTTAGACCTTTTGATTCACTTGTTTTAGGTGTCCCTATGGGTAGGATTATGTCTACTACGGGAGAAAGTTCTTTTTTTTTCACCTCAGCCATTCCAGCTGAAGGGGTACTACCTCCCCCGGTAAGTGCCCCTAGATCTAGCATACCTTCTACGCCTTTGACTCCAGGGAGCCGGGTGGTCCAACCGCCGGTTCACTCAAGCCTAGCAGGTGCTTCTGGTGACATGGTTACTGGGATTCCTAGTATACCTACTATTCCTTTGTCCTTCACATACACTGCCCAGAGTGGTCCGGTAGGATCCTCGGCTTTCGTCCAAGGATTTCCTTAGAATGGGGTACACATCCCCCCATCCACTCCGTACGTAGGCCCATAACTTTCTTATGTAGGAGTGCAGTTTGGAAACAATACCTCTTATGGGCAAAGTTTTCAAACTCCTGTCTCGACCCCGTTTACAAGCTCTCCCTTTTCGTTGTTTAGCGGAGGGATACCTGCTCATGTTTTTCAGACCCCAGTTTCGATTGGGACGACCCGAACCTCTTATACTGCACCTCCCACTCACAACCCTATGGCTTACGGATGGAATCTGTTTCAAAGTAATCCATCCACTTCGCAACCGATGGCAGGGGGCAACCCCACCTTTACTTATCAGGGGCAGGTCCCTATAATCCCCAGACTGGCACTTTTAGTGCCCCGGTTCGACCCAAGCTTCCGTTCCTGGCAACGTTAAACTTGCCAGACTTGTCTAAGTTGATGAATGAACCGGTGATGCATGACCCCTCGTGGCCACCTGTTCCCACCAAATTACCATCGGACATCCCTAAATTCAAGGGCAAAGTTGGTGAAGATCCTGGGGCTCATGCCACCACATTTCATTTATGGTGTTCTTCGAATTCACTGAATGAAGATTCAGTCAGGTTGAGGCTGTTCCAGAGAACCTTAACAAGTACCGCAGCAAAATGGTACATTGAGTTGCCTTCTATTGCTTTCAGTAGTTTTTGGGACTTGGCTAGTGCATTCCTTAGCCACTTTTAGTTTCCGGTCCGATATGATTTCGGAACGCACTTGTTACCTACCTTTAGGTAGAACAAGGCTACCCACATCTCGGATCATATCCAAGAGTGGAGGAGGCGAAAGAGCCGTATAAAGGACAAAATTCCTCATGAGTTCTTACTAGAGTGGTTCCTTAAATATCTGTTGCTCTACATATCTAAGGACGTATCCACCTCAGGAGTGACGAATGAAGAAGAAGCCATTCTCAGGGCCCAGCAATTGGATTTGATTTATTCACAATCTGGGATCTTGTATGAGATTAACCCTGAGGCACCGAGGCCTACCCACGACGAGGAGAAGCCTAAGCCTGGGCCCCATGCCGATGGTGTGGTTGGCTCCATAAACTCTCCCACTGTAGAGTCTTTGGCTAAACAACTTCATCAGTTGTCCATCAAGCATTCTACAATGGAGGCAACAAAGGCTGCCCCCTCCCCCTAGAGTGCATATGTTTTTGCACAGACCTCTCAAAAGGGCAATCAGTAGCCCGGTGGGAAGAAAAAGAGAGGAACGAAAGGAGAGGGAAACCAAAACAAGCAAAATCCCGTGAATAGTGCTGATGGGGGCAAGAAAGAAAAGAAGAAGGTTAAATTCCCGTGTAAGTTGTGCCACAAGGATCACCTCACTCACCTTTGTCCCCTTATGGAACAAGCCCAGAAGCTACTTAAGGCTCAACAACTGGTTGTCCTAAAGGATCCTTTTCCCTAAGGGTAGAACTCTGCTTTAGCTTCTAATGTAGCAGGGGGCACTCCAAATGCCCTTGACCCAAACTATATCAACATGGTTCGATCTTTGACTTTGTTACAGACTAGGAATAAAAACTATGAGAAAGAGACTTCTGAGAAGGGTAAGGCTATAGGTGAAACTTCTAACCCTCTCATGATCGAGAAGCCTGCTGAAACTATGACAAAGATACCGAAAGGTGTCTTCAAGAAGACCTTGCATAACCCTAATGCTAGGGCTGCTTCAAACTACTTTGTGGTTGAAGATCTAACCCAAACCCCATGTGCAATGTCAGCTTTAGAGGTGTTACAGAGTTGTCCCGCCCAGTGGGATGCCCTCTTAGCAGCTTTAGGCAGCATGGACTCATCGAGTCTCATGGCGAAATTTCATTTGTCTGATGTTAAAATTCACCTACCTTACCATGTAGCCTTATCAATAGATGTCATCCATGGTGGAAAGACCATTGGAAGGGCAGTTGTTGATGAGGGTGCTTCTACATGCATTATGTCCTTGTCCTGTTGGGAAGCTCTTCGATCCCCAGAGCTGGTCTCATCAAACACTCTACTTACTGCTTCTGATGGAAGGTCATTCTGTCCGCATGGTATCCTACCAGCTTTTGAAATTATGCTGGCAGGGAAAGCAATGTCTGTTGAGGTGGAAGTGATTGATGCACCTTTGGACTATAATTTGCTCCTGGGAAGAAGTTGGACTTATGCCATGTCCGCTATTGCATCGACCGTATTTCGGGTAGTGGTTTTTCCACATGAAGGAAAGTTGGTTACTGTTGACCAACTTGATTTTACTCGAAAAATCCATTTAGAGTCTAATGAGTCCGCTGTGCCATTGGTTGATCGGGTCAAACCTGCTGCACAGAGCTTGGGGGCTGGAATGTACACATCACTGATGGGCACATTTGATCTTCCATCCCGATTAACTATATTGGTTCTACTAGTGTGGGGAAGTCCATAGCCATGGTTGTTGATAGGACTGATCCTTGGGTTCTCCCTTCCCTCCATGAACAGGAAGTGCCCTTATCGGTAGTGGAAGTGGCTTACCAAGCTATCACTCAAACCACTGTTGATCCCATTCCAGACCCTCTCATAGTTTCAGAGGACCTGGAAGAAGTCTATTTTCCCGCGTGGGTGGAAAAATCTTTGCATTCTACGGACTGTTTAGATATGGTTTTACCTTCTGATGAAGCCATTTTGGAAGCCATGAGTGGATGTGGTAAGATCTGTGAAGATCTTCACCATCGACCCTATTTTCTTCCAGAGCTAAGCAGAATAGAAAATCAAGAGTTTCATATGAGACTGTCAAATGATGTTGATAGACCCATCAATCCCTTACCTAGGGAAGGAATGTTTGCCGAGGGGAATATACCAAATATTTCCGCAACTATCCCTATCAACATCTCTGTAAATCTTGATGTCATGGAAAACATATATATAGGTGCAAACTGCTTTGCTGAGGAGATTGTTGTCTATACTGCCTTGTTTAAGGAATTCTGTGATGTCTTTGCCTGGGCATATGAGGAGATGCAAGGCATTGATCCATCGATTGTTGAACATGAGATCTGAACATATCCTGATGCCAAACCTGTTCGGCAAAAGTTAAGACCTGTTAACCCGCGTAAAGCGGCGACTGTGAAGGCTGAAGTTGAAAAACTGTTGAAGGCTGGTTTTATTTATTCCATAGCTCTGACAGGATGGGTATCCAACCCTGTTCCTGTTGATAAGAAGCAAGGGACCATATGCATATGTACTGACTTCAGAGATTTGAATAAATCCTGTCCTAAGGACAACTATCCCACGCCATTTATAGACCAGATTATAGATGCTTGCGCAGGAAGTGAAGTGTTCTCATTTATGGATGGTTTCTCCGGATACAATCAAATTCAAATAAATCCGGAAGACCAACATAAAACTGCTTTCATTTGTCCTTGGGGTACCTTCGTGTACAAAAAAATGCCCTTTGGATTGAAAAATGCTGGGGCAACCTTTCAACGGGCTATGAACTTTGCCTTCCATGATATCAAAGCCATTGTCGAACCTTACCTTGATGATCTGTCTGCACATTCTCGTAAAATGATACCACATCCAGATCACTTACGGTTGATATTTGAGAGATGAAGATACTATAAGATCCGCTTGAATCCCCATAAGTGTGTGTTCTGTGTCGAGTCAGGAAGATTGCTTGGGTTCATTGTCTCTAATAGAGGCATCAAGGTGGATCCATTAAAAGTAGAGGCCATTGTAAATCTGCCTCCTCCTCGTTCTATCAGGCAACTTCAAAGCCTGCAAGGAAAGTCTAATTTTCTTCGATGTTTTATTGTTAACTATGCCAAGATTACCAAGGGTTTCATGTGCCTACTTAAATAGGACACCGCATTTGTATGGGATGAAACTACACAACTTGCTTTTGAGGCATTGAAAAAAGCTTTGTTGTCGGCACCTTACTGCATTCGCCAGATTACTCTAGGGATTTTATATTGTATATGGTAGCATCTGAGTCAACCATTGGGGTAGTACTGGTCCAGGAGGACGATAAGCTCATAGAGCATGTCGTTTACTATCTTAGCCATGCTTTGGCCGGACCTGAACTCAGGTACTCCCACATTGAGAAATTAACCTTGGCAGCTGTCTATGCTATTCAGAGGTTACGTCACTACATTTTACTGAGGACGACAACAGTAGTGGCGGATGTGAATCCCTTTCAATATGTTTTGTCTCGGCTGATTATTGGGGGCAAATTCAACAAATGGATAGTCATTCTCCAAGAGTTTGACTTGGATTTTTAGTCCGCTAAGTCTAAAAAGTCCTTAGTTTTTGCTGAGCTTATAGCAGAATTTCCTATTGAAGAAAATGTAGCCATTGAAGATAACTCATTCCCAGATGAGCATATCTTCTTGATATCCACCTCTGATCCTTGGTACAGAGATATTCTTATATATCTCCAGACTTTGAAGTATCTTACAGCTTCCTCATGGGAGGAATGACGTAAATTACGCCTTCATGCTAAGAACTACCTCACAATAGGAGATACATTATATCGAAGAGGGGTAGATTTCATTTTGCGTCGATGTCTTACTCATGAGGAAGCAGAGATTGTCCTAAATGATTCCCATAGTGGAGCATGTGGGGGTCATTTATCTGGGTTAGCAATGGTCCAGAAGATACTACGTGCCGGTTATTTCTGGCCCACGATCTTCAAAGATTGTGTGGAAGCAGTGAAGCGCTGTCATCCTTGTCAGCTTTACATCAGGAAAATGCTGTCACATCCTGCTCCGTTGTTTCCCATTGTATCAGTAGGCCCCTTCATGAAATGGGGGATTGATTACGTGACATGCAACCCAGCCTTGGCTGGGGGGCATAAATATATTATTGTTGCTGTTGACTATTTTACGAAATGGGTAGACGCAATGCCTACTTTTATAGCCGACAGGGAAACAACAACTTTCTTTGTATTCAATCAGATTATAGCACGGGTTGGTATACCCAAAGTGATTGTCACTGACCATGCTAGTCATTTTCAAAATAGCATGATGACGAAACTGACCACTATGCTTGGATTTAGACAAGAACATTCATCTTTGTACTATAGGAAAGCAAATGGTCTTGTTGAGGCTGTAAACAAGACTTTGAAGACCATCCTCAAACGTACAATTGATGCAGCCCATTCTAACTGGCACATCATGCTATACCCTGCTCTTTGGGCGTACTGAACTAATGTAAAAACTGCTATAGGTTTCTCCCCCTTCCAACTCATTCATGGAGTGGAAGCCGTTACCCCGGTTGAATGTGAAATCCCATCTTTGAAAATAGTTATTCATGTGTTACCCAATACGACAGAGCTTGAAGAACGTATGGTACATTTAGAACACCTTGATGAACAGCGTAGAGATGCGCTAATTGCTAATCAAGCTCACAAGAATAGGTTCAAAAACCAATATGATAAGTTGGTCAAACCTCGGATTTTCTCTGAGGGGGAACTTGTTTTGCTTTGGAACCAAGACAAAGAACCCCTAGGGGCAGGAAAATTCAAGGCCATGTGGTTGGGGCCTTATGTCGTGTTGAAGGTCTTAAAGAAGGGCGCATATGAGTTAATTGATTTTGATGGGAACACGCTGTCTGACCCTAGAAATGGGCTCTACTTGAAA
>LPNX010061013.1:102180-135244 GCA_001517045.1 Pseudotsuga menziesii | reverse complement strand
AAGAAAGGTAGATCATAATTATATATGTGTTATCATGTTGTAATAGTATGTATCCTAGTGGTTGAAATGGGTGCACAAGAGTGTAGCAGTAGATTGTCTTATATTAATGTTTTTGAAGTTGGCTATTGAACTCCCAACTACTTTTTAAAGACTTTGGGTTCTGCATTTTTCAAGTAGATGTGATCATTTATTTTTTTGAGTGATATGATGTGTCAATAGTGTCGTGTCTATTGTACTCCCAACAATTAATTATGAGTTTTCAATATAATTCTCCCAAGTGGCTATTGTTATTAAGTTTCGATGAGATGTTTTGTTCATCTTAAACCAAGTATTTTGTTTATAAATATAACCATTCGACCTCTTAATACAAATTCAATTCTTGGTATGTGTTGAATATATATGTTAAAAAAAACTCTCTCCTTAACGTTTTCAACAATAACAGTTCTTAAACAAATTAAATTCAATATCTCATTAAATGAAGTGAAAACGAAGTGAGTGCACAAGACTAGAGTACTAGATTGTTTGTTTGTATGTATTTAAGTTGTAGATGACGATTGATTTAGTAAGTATTTAAAACTTTTATTTTAAACTCTATGAAGTTGTAAATGTGATTTTTAAATTTTGATAAGATAATAAATACATCTTCCAAACTAAGCCCATGTTTATTATATTTTAATAAATATAATAAATTAGTTTAGACTTTTTTAATAACATATTTTAAATTTGTTTGGATCTAAATGCTCACATGGAGGTGTGGTCATTAAGTTTTGGTGATATGATATTTTCACTTTCAAATCAAGTCAACATAACCATTCAATTTAACAATATAAATTCAATTCCATTTTTTTGGGATAGCTATTTACACATCACACACATCGACATCAATGTATTAGAGCATGTTGTTTCACATTTATTTTCATCAACACTAACTACTTTTTTAAAACTTTGTGTTCTACATCTTTCTAAGTAGATGTGATCATTTATTTTCATCAACACTAACTACTTTCTACTTTCTTTCTACTTTTTTGGTACAGCTGCTTACACATCACACACATCAACATCAATGTAGATTAAATACATTATGACGACCTGTCACCCAATCCACATTACGACTCGATAATTTTGTCCCTACGATGAACCATACATTAACCGTAGGGTTTTAAATACATTAACNCTACTTTCTTTCTACTTTTTTGGTACAGCTGCTTACACATCACACACATCAACATCAATGTAGATTAAATACATTATGACGACCTGTCACCCAATCCACATTACGACTCAATAATTTTGTCCCTACGATGAACCATACTTGACTGGTTGACCCTTTTCCACATACTAAACTATACATTAACCGTAGGGTTTTAAATACTAAATCTCATGAAAACATTCTCACGATGACGAGTGTATGGTGTCGTATGTTGTGGGTTTGTCCCATGCATCTCGTAGTTGTTTGTTTTTGCTTTTTATTTTATAAATAAAATATCAACTTAAATCAAAGATGCAATTTAGTATCTCCCAAAGATGCAATTTAATTTATATCAGATTTAGNTGCATCTCGTAGTTGTTTGTTTTTGCTTTTTATTTTATAAATAAAATATCAACTTAAATCAAAGATGCAATTTAGTATCTCCCAAAGATGCAATTTAATTTATATAAGATTTAGTATCTCCCTCAATCTTCAGATCCCATGGTGAAGGGACATTTAGTTTATATTGCTTAATCTTCTTTCCGCATTCGTATTTCAAAATTATTGCGATCTTTATGCGGGTTGGATTATGTATGGTTTTTTCAAAATGTTTCCCATGGCATCGATTGTTACCCTCATTCCAACACAATGNCTTTCCGCATTCGTATTTCAAAATTATTGCGATCTTTATGCGGGTTGGATTATGTATGGTTTTTTCAAAATGTTTCCCATGGCATCGATTGTTACCCTCGTTCCAACACAATGTCTTGAGGAAGTGTCCATGGAAGCTAATTGTCATTAATGGGATTCTCCTAACATTGGTTATTAATGTCAAAATCATTGGTGTATTAGCATTCTATGCTTATTTTGTTCTCTATTATAAAATATCTTTTTTTTTTTAATTTCTTTTAAGTGTTAANTCATTAATGGGATTCTCCTAACATTGGTTATTAATGTCAAAATCATTGGTGTATTAGCATTCTATGCTTATTTTGTTCTCTATTATAAAATATCTTTTTTTTTAATTTCTTTTAAATGTTAATGGTTAAGATGTATTTTATATAGTGTTAAATGATTAGATGTATTAGATATAGTGTTAATTGTCTAGATGCATTTTATATAGTTTGGAGAGTTATTTTTAATTGGTTCAGAACTTTAAATCTTGAAGAAAAAGGATTTGAGCTACTTAAGCACTCGCAAAATGGTTTGTAATCAACATGACAATGTTAATATTTGGTATGCATTTGTCTCAAGCTTCCAATTATTTTTACTTTGGCCAGTGAAGCAATTGAACTGCATTGGAAATTGTTTATTTTTTTTAATTTTAGGGGGTTTACAAGCTCTGGCTAGATAAATCAGGTGTTTCTAAAAAGCTATGGGTAGGGAATATTTTATGGAAAAAATTGCCAAATGTGTTTATGGGTAATTGTTGGTTCAACAATATGGCATCACTTTTTACTATTGATTGATCATTTTCTCTACTTTAACTCTACTCGTTTGACCAAAATAACCTCATGTTTTCACTTTCCACATGATATGTAAATGCCTCTACTTAGGAGCATCATAGTAAAAGGTTGTATTTGTTTACTTTTTCCTATCTAATTTTATAGCTTAGATAATGTTAAAGTTCATTTTTAAAATCATTTATTGTACATGTTACAAGATTTTCACAAATCCATAACATCCACCAGATCTCCTAGTAGCACAAGAAATAAGTGAAATATGATGATTAGAGGAAGCTCTATGGACGTTGAGTTTACCTCAACATCATCTATGTGTCAAGAGGATCAAGCATTGGTGTCATCAGTAGGTGGTCAAATAAAAAAGTCAACATAGTTCAAGAAGAGCCTATTTTGGATATGGGAGTAGCAAGGAAGAAAATGACACCTAGATTTTGTGCAAAGACAATAATTTCATCCATTGTGTGTCATGAAATCATTGATGCAAATCAAGGAAATGGAGATGAGATTTAATAAATATATATGTTTCCAACAAAATGATCATAAAAAGAATGAATAATATGATTGACCTATCATATATGTTTTGGTCTACAGTTTAATTAGATATCTAAAGCACCCAAACCACAAGTATTAAGGGACACAATCAAATTTAAAAATCCTAGTATTATAAATATTGTATCTTGTTGGTTCCAAATTCTTAGTTTTTAATATAAAATGATAGTTTATCCAGATTATGGTGTTCTAATAACTAAAGTCTATAATTGTTTTTGCTAGCATATCCTAGGAGCGGTAGGCCTCCCTATTCTTGTATATTGTTGCATTATTTCCTATCTTTCATTCATTTATATGTTTAGTTTTGAGTTTATTTATAATTTACAGAATAAGCATTCATTTATTAAATTATAATTGAACCATAAACAGTAGAGTACTGTTACAAAAAATATTAACCTTATGATTAGATATATGACTTTAACCTGCATTTTCAACAGTTATGATATGATAGATTATGGTTAATAATAAAATGCATCTTTGTAAAAATGTTTGCAGTTTGATTGCTTTAAGGTTGGTTGATTCGTTACTCTTTCTAAAAAATATCTAGTTCTATGTGTTTACTATTGCAATATAGTTTTGAGTGTTTGAAATAGATTTATTGCAATTGATTGGAAATCATAAAGGACATAATTCTTCATATATTGTGCACAACACTTCACAAGTATATAGTTTTAATAATGACAACTAATCTAATGTGTTTACGAGAAGTTTTTACTCCATGTAACTTATTTCATGAAGTATGTAGTGCATGGTTGGGATACGTAATGTATCGGCAGTCTGAGAGGTTGAGGTCCATCGTGTAATTTCTTGTTCTTCATTAATGTTCTTCAATACTATTCTTGAGTGGATGTTTCCCCTTATGGGGTTTTAGCACATTAATTGTTGGTGTTTAAATGGTGTTTCTTTGTGTAATTTGTGTATGATTTTTTTAACAAGTGGTATCAGAGCAGTGAGTGGAGAAATAAATCCGTGAGACTAGAATGTGGAGTAAAACGTGATGAATACCATCGTTGCTGCTAAAAGAAGACCATTGTTGCTCATTGAGAGAAGATCACTGCTGTTGGCTGTGGACTGTGGATTGCTTCCTAAGAGTGAAAAGTTAGCAACTCTGTGTCATTTGATGATTATGGAGGACAGTGGATCGTGGTGATCCTGTGGAGAGACTCAAGGTGAAGAGAAGAAGAAGCCTTCCAATGGATGCATTGTGGATAAACGTGTGGTGAACACAATGTGAAATTGTGGAGAACCTGCATGTAGACAAGGCCACACAACTTGCATGTGGAGGAATGATGAAGAGACATGTGGAGAGCCTTTGTGTAGGGAAGGTGGTCGCATCCTACATGTGGGGGAATTGAGAACACATGGATAGAGCCTTTATGGATCGATCCTTAAATGCGTGGATCGAGCATTTGTGGATTGAACTTTTGGCTGCTACTCATGGATCAATCACTTTTTTTTCTTGTAGATCGATCCCTTTGTTGTGAGCCAGTGTTCCATCTAATGTTGGATTGTGGTCATTGGGAGCTAGCTTTTGGTGTTGCTCGTAAGCCCCTATACCATCCATTTTGAATTTTAAAAAAATGGATAAACTGTGGTAAAAGGAGAAAACTTGTGCTATTTTGTTTGGGAGTATTTACAAACAATTACAACATTGAAGTATAAACTCTGAGGTATTTATTTGGGAAAATGTATTTTTGTTTGATTGGGATTTTGAGCCATTTATTTGGGAGAATATATTGCTATTTGTTTGGAAGTTATTTTGTTCGAAGAAATATTTTAAAAAAATCAACAATGTCTAACACAAAGTTTGAAATTGAAAAATTTAATGATAAAAACAATTTTGAACTAGGGAAATTAACGATGCAAGATCTATTAGTACAATAGGGGTTAGAAAAATCCTTAGACAGTAAAAGAAAGAAACCTCTAACTATGACAGATGATGATTGGGAGGAATTAGATGCCAAAGTGCTAAGCAAAATTCGATAATATCTTGTGTATGATGTGTTATTCAACATTGTTGGAGAAAAGTCAGCAGTAAGCCTATGGAGCAAGTTAGAAAGTTTGTATATGATCAAATATTTGACAAAATAATTTACTTGCAGGGACAACTATACGGTATGAGAATGAAAGAAGGTACAAAGATAGAAGATCATTTGAATTTTTTTAATACTCTTATTTTCTAGTTGAGTCGTATAGATGTTAAAATTGATGATGAAGATAAACCAGTCAATCTCTTATGTACTTTCCCTAAAACTTGGGTTCAAGTAGTTTCTTACATTAGCCTTAGTACAACTGATACCTTAGAATTTTATAATGTGGTTGGAGCATTATTGTCTGAGGAATTAAGGAAGAAATCTAGGCTTGAAACCTCTTCACCAAAAGTTTTGGTTGTCAGAGGTCGATCCAAAGATAAATGAGAAAAGTAAATAGGTACTTATAGATCTAAATCAAAGGGAAGAAATAGAAAATTAAAATGATTGTATTGTAACAAGACTGATCATATCAATAAGGAATGTTGGAAAAGAAAAGAATCCAAGAAAGATGACTCCAAATCATAGGCAAATTCAATTAAGTCTCCTGATTCAAGTATGATCGATTATGTTTTGTTTGTTTGTAATATTATTGAATATAATGAAAAATAGCTATTAGATTCTAGTGCTTCACACCATATCTGTCCTCATAGAATTTAGTTTGCTTCCTATCAAATAGTTAATGATGAAAATTTTCTTTTAGGAGACAATCATTCATGTAATAATGTTGGGGTTGAAGGTGTTAAAATTAAAATGTTTGATGGAGTTATAGGAACTCTTACATATGTTATACATGTACCTGAATTAAAGAAAAAATTAATTTCTTTGCGAGTGTTGGATTCTTGTGGTCATAAGTTTATGGTTTTAAGTGGAAATCTAAAATTTTCTAAGAGTTATTTGGTGGTAATGAAGGTGTTGATGCCTAGAAAATCTGAGGTATCGACAATAGGGATTATCCCCAATAACCATTCCCAATTAGATCATTTATTTCTTGGAATGGGGAATCCAACTGATTAGCAGCCCGACTACTGTAGAGTTAAAGGATTCTTTAAGTCTGTTTTATTAGTTGTGGCCCGGTCCACTATTTATGTAATTTTATATTTTATGATGAAATGCAAGTACCTAGACTAAATGAAAGTGACCGATGAGTAAGAGCCTCACTAGAGATGTGCAGGTTCTTACCTCCCGTCTTACCGCCCTTGCCTCACAATCACTTCTACGAAAGAAAACAAATAACTAATCTATTCTGCTGCCAAAACTGATTGATTATTGGAAAATACTAGGTACTAATAGTAGGGGTTCTCCCCAATAACCGTTCCCAATTAGATTGTTTATTAATTGGAATGGTGAATCCGTTTGGTTAGTGACCCAAATACCATAGAGTTAAAGGATGCTTTAAGTCTGTTTTACCGGTTGCGGCCTAGTCCACTGTTTATGTAATTTTATATCTTATGATGAAATGCAAGTGCCTAGAGTAAATGCAAGTGACTGATGAGTAAGAGCCTCACTGGAGATGCGCAGGTTCTTACCTCTCATCTTACCTCTCTTGCCTCACAATCACTTCTATAAAAGAAAAGAAACAACTAATCTATTCTAATCTATTCTAACTAACCTATCCCCATGGGAGCAGAAATTATATAAGCTGAGTAATGTACTATAATGTTGCAAGTAGAGTCCTACAGGTAGCTGGAAAATTATACATACATGATTACAACATAAAAGATAAACAAAGATAGCTTTGTTCGTTAATCACATTCATTACTCATTCATATCCACAAGATTTCTAACATAAAATAAAATCATTTATAAACTGTAGAAATAATTCAATAGGTTGGAACGATCTCATAGTTATGCAGCAAGATAAAACATAAATAGTTCACATTCAACAATCCACATAATCCATTTGGAACTCGTACAGTCCTTCCTCCAACAAAATTTGGTTCTCTTTATTTATAAAAGAAATAGTTCTCATACAAATAACTTCAACATATGTGTGCTAGAAAAAAATCCTTTGTAATATCTATTCTACCCCTATTTATACAATTTACATATGAATTTTTAGCTACCCTAGCCTCTTAGGCTTCCTTGATTCTTCGGTTACAAAATTTTGTCTTCTAGTGAGTCCCACTAGGAAAATTGGAATAAATATAAAATATTACATAAATTGCCCAGATGAAGATGAAACAAATTGTAAGTGGGACCAACTGATTTCTTAATAAAAACGCCACATTCATGAGCTTCCTCCCTAATGACTCGATAGTCTACTGGCTCCAGCAAACGTGAAAATACTTCATGTTTGGATAGATGGGATTCTATCTCTTTCACTTTTGGTGAGGTTTGCATCAACAACTCCTTAAAGAGATATTTATGAATTGAAGGTTGTATAACCCAAACTCAGATCTCTTCCTCTCCAATGATTTCGATCTTTTGAACGCTTTCCTCATCTATCTTCAGCTTGTCCTGGAGGTTCTTTAAAAGTTGATCTTTGTCTGGGAAAGACTAGACTTGAGATACTACCGAATCTTGGCATTTATTGTGAGTTGAGAACATATTCTTATAAAACTCATTACACTTTTCTGTAGTTTTATCAATTGTTGTGCTCAATCTTGTTCCTGATTTCCTGCTGAAATTCAATAGTGCCAATTCCATCTTCAGTCCTCCTATATTATTTTGAGGCATGTTATTCAGAAAGGATGGATTAGCTCCAATCTAAGTCAGCTGACTCTGCACAAGCTCTGCAACTTCTGATAAAAAATTTCTGAAGTGTGATGAGTCATGTGCTATTTCCTTTAGTCTAGGATCTATTTGTTTAATCTTATACATTTCCTCTACCAAATTTAATTGAACTTGATTTATTTCTTTTTGCAACAAACATGCTTGATTATAGAATGGAGTTACATCGGGATATTTTTCAGCCTCATTTTTGCATCCCTTCACCCTCGTCCATATGCTTATGTTCTTCTTCTTCTTTATACTTAAGTGCTTCCTCAACTAATCATTTATCTTCTTCCTATAATAACCTTCTGGCCTCCTCTTCCCTTTCCTTTGCATCTTCTTCATTCTGCTTTTGTTTTTCAATAATACCACTACTACTTCCTTTTCCTCCAATAGTCATGATTTTCTTCTTGAATCTCTTGCTCAAAGCAGCCATGTTGCATGAATTGTGATATATTTCCTCATCCTTATCCTAGTGACGAGTGTATTAAAAGTGTGCCCCTACAGATGCATAGTACTTCGAGACCTTGTCCCAAGGATAATTTATGCGAAAATGTTTTTCTTCGAAATAAAAACTTTCCAGGTCTCTCACGAAATTGGGGGCATTATTTACCTTAGAGAACCTATAACTACCAATACATAATGGTAGCGAAGGATAGATGGCTTTCTTACTATCAAATAGAAATTCTTGATCTCATCTATATACAGCTTCCTTACTACCTCTTTGTGGACAACATAATATGTGGCATGCTTTGGTAGCAAGGAAGGAGCTTTGGATCCCCCATACATTCTGAACTACAGAACCTCACCGGAGAAAAAATAATCCCCATATTCTCTCACCATCTCTAGTGATCCTTTTGACATCCAATTACATTCCTTAATAAATATTAGCTTGTATAGTGGCATCATAAAATCTTCACAGATGTTCTTATAGAAACTATAATACTTATGTGCCCATAATATTTGATATGCAGAGTATATAGGAGTCCCAGCAAGATCCCATTTGCAATTTAGCATTGAGAATGAGTGCATAAGATGTAGTGAATTAAGAAAGAGCTCATATAAAATTATGACTTCCTTTGAGTTAGATCCCCAAGTGCTGCAACTATGCATGAAGAGAGGCTTCTTGACACGATGTCAGGCCAGTTAAAAATAGTACCATTAGAGGAAATATGAGGTCTAAAATGGGCCTCCTAAGGAAAATAATAAAATAATAGTCAAAATAATAAAATAATATTTATTGATTTTCGAGGAAGAAAGAAAAAAAATACCTTTTGTGTTCGTATTTTTGACATATCTCCCTGTGTTTTTACTCAAATTTCAATCGGTAGAGCTCAATGGATGCGAAATTTGATTATGGATGGACAACGATTACCCACATTGCATACTTTTGACAAACCCTGCTACCCCAAAAACAAGAAATTCCTGGAAAAAAAAAACATGATGATGATGTGATCATCACGTTTTTTCAGGTATTTCTTGTTTTTAGGGTAGCTGGGTCCATAAAAAGTATGCAGTGTGGGTACTCGTTGGATGTAGAATCAGATTCTGCATCCAACGAGCTCTCCTGATCAAAATTTGAGTATACACACAGGGATATATGTCGAAAATACGAACACAAAAAGTAGTTTTTTTATGACAAATATGTCAATTCAACCATTATGGTTGACTCATCTTATTGAAATTATATTGGTTCTTGAATTCCAACTCACAAGAACTTATTGTTGGTACATTTTCTTATAAGGCCCATTTTAGACCCCAAATTTCCTCTAATGTCGGCATGGCTACATAATATATCAAGGGTATCCATTTTATCTTTTAAATTTTCCATTTTCCTGATTGGAAATCTGGTTTAGCATTAGAACTATGAGGCGGTAGGGGGTGCATTGATTTGCAGTCTCTTATTCCCCTTAGGTTTTTTGGAAAAACTGCTTCCCGGATACCATCATTTTCTTCACACAATCAAACACATCTAAGTCCACATCCTTTATCCATTTATCTATCATGTAAACCCAGGGTATTGGTAGCTTACATGTTTTAGTTATATACGCAGGGCTAAAAGTAGCAAAACCCTATTTTTCTGTGCTTAACAGGATCATAGTATTCGTATTTGCTAGTGGTAGCATCCAACTGATCACCTCGGCACATGGGAAGAGTTTGGGGTGTGTAGAGACTTTCATGATAGCATATTTCATTATATTTACATACAATGATATGTCTTCGAGGCTGGCCTTTGGAACAGCTTGATCCTTGATCATATGATAAATATGACCCCATCTGAATTAGTAGAGTGACCATCAAACTTAAAATCAAAGTACACTTGTTTGGTATGGCCTTAGAGCCAAGCCCACGAAGGTGGCATTCAAGTGTTTCATAAATAATTCTTGTTAAGCTAGCTGACATATTCTTTCTATTTAGAATTGTCAAAACACAATATTTAAATGTAATTCCATTTTTATTAAGCACCCACAATCTTGTAGCAGCTTCATAAACTTGGACTGATCATTTACAAGCTATTGATGATCAAGATAAATTTTCTTCTACTTTTTCTCTTTCATTTACAACAGGTAAAACTTAGGGTTTAATGTTGGTCAACAAGCAGTCAGGTCAAAATTAGGGCTTCATATTGGTCAACAACCAGTCATTGAATGCAACAATTTGAAATTTGTGCAGAAACCTTACCAAAGATGTTGAAGATAAAGCAATCTTTTTGAAGGATCCTCAGTCGACCCCATTGGCTCAACAACATTATTAGCAAAGGTATAGGCTAAACCCATGAAAACATATCCGTATATGGATCCAGAGCTAGTAGTTTCACCCGTATCATATTGATAGCAAACATCATGAACAGATCTTCTTGATCCGGTAGTTGATCCACTAGTTTATTCACCCCTGGAACTTTGTGTTCGTTCCAAGTTCTCCATAACACCTATACTATGTGCATAAACCTATTGTCTGCACATTGAGCATTCACTGTTTGAATCTCTATCCGATCAAGTGCTTGAAGTAGGTGAGTTAACCAACGAAATACAAATGGAACTAGATTCTTTCTCAAAAATATTTTCCCTTTTCCACACAAGGCCAGCCAAACATGTGTTTCGAGCATGCGTCCCATCAACAACCTACTAGCAACAGGGGACAAAACATATTCATAAAGAAATGTTGACTCTTTTCACCAAAAAAGGGGGGGCAAGACACGATCTGATCCTGCTTGCTGCAACTCTCTCTTCTTGTCTTATATTAATTTTTAGGCAACTCTCAGTATATTTTAGGTATAAATAATTTCTTTCTTGTAAGTCCTACCTAACGCAATGACTTAAATTACTTCATATTTTTGAATTCTCAACACTGTGAATTAGGGGTTTAATTGGTGCACCACCTCAGAATGAGACTTCATCATCAGTCTCGTTTTTCTTCTCCTATACGACCCGGTGTACCCAAGGAGGCAATTTTCACTTGGTGCCCTCTTCTTCCATGAAGAGGAAATTTTACATCTCCTCACAAATTTGAATTTTTTTTTATTTTTTATAAAAGAGGCAAGGGCATATCCAATTGCATTTCGGTATGCACCATCCCACCCAAATCCGCTCAAATAATAAGTTCACTTAGTTTTCCTTGTTTGCCAGTTATCTTATTAGTTTGCATAGTGATTTTAGTGTCCATTTAGCTTCGTTAATTTAGTGGACTTCTTAGCGAGCTTAGTTAGCTTTTAGTGATCCTAGTGGGTTTTTTTCTTAGTTGTCTTAGTGAATCCTTTCTATTGGTTCCATTGTTCAATATAGCTTGTAGAGAATATCGTTAGCTCTTTCTTTCATATTATATTGGTTATAATGATGACCATTAGTTGTTTTAGTTGGATTAGTTTTATTAGCAATTAGTTTCCTATAGCGCTTAAAACAAAACAAAACAAAACAAATCATTATCATTGGATATTTTATTTAATTGTGGATCTTATACTTAATAATGAAAGGAATAGTAGTTCACTTCAAATGGGTCTATACGCTATTAGAAATACAGTTGGAATATAATAATTTTGGTTTAAATCAATTTTGGCTAAATAATATTTTACATGTTTTCAAGACTATTTAGTATACAGTAGATGTTGCATAATTTTTAATATTTTAGTTACTGTTTTTCTCGCATTTATGTAATGGGTTTGTTACATTTTGGTATATACACTATTTAGTTAACTTAGTTTTTTCTATTATAACACAACACTATACACATTTAATATCCACTATTATATTTTGTCTAGTTGTATTGGTTAATAGCTCTTGGTTTATTTATTGTTTTCCTCCTTCCTTTAGCCTCTCTTATGCCTGGATGTTCATTAGATAATGCAATGCCGTAAATCACTCATTAAGAATGTAAATGCTATGTTTTAGACCATAATAAAAAATTGCAATTCCTGGTATATCATAATGGTGTTGTTTAGAGCTCACCTCATGGTTTAACTAACTATGACACATATCTATTGTTTACAAGATTATACATAGTTAATTTGATTGAATATGTCTAAAAGCTCATATCATACATACTCTTATTACCATCATTGTTTAACTTATGCTTGGTTCCTTATTTGTTCGAGTTCAATTAGGTGAATAGTGTAATAAAGTAATACAGATGTATGGGCTTTATGTGTAAATCATAACCTACTATGATTACAAAATATCAGCTATACTTACATGCGATTTAACATAAGGATTTAGTTTTAGCTATGATCTCTATTCTTATAGGAATAGTTAGAACAGGTTGATTGATTATATGATGCTTAGTGCTTGTTATTTCCATATCGTTATAATAGGGGTTATGTTCTATCATCTTCATTTTTGTTACATATATCATTCTTCTTATTCAATCTTACTTACCTAGTTGTATCCCATTATATAGTACTAAATACATGGATAAGATACAATGGGCTTTGTTTTACTATAAGTACATATCGGATGTTTTTTCAATTTCTAATATTCTTAAATTTTATTTGATAGTTTTTGGTGGATATAAAACTTGCAAACAAACAATGATGGGCCTACATGGATGATGATAAACCATAAGTCCTCTCTAGTTTTTCATCATACTAGAGAGACTTTTTTTAAAGGTTACAAATCCTATTGCCTTACCAACTCAAATATTTAGAAGACAATGTGAAGTGTTTGGGTTTGTAGCTAAGGGTATGGTTATATGAGAATATTAAGTACACCATTTAGAGAACAACTCAATTAGTAATTTAGAAGCGGTCCTTCGTTTTGTGAGGTAAAATGTGTCTAATATCATAATTTAATATATCCCTAATATACTCTAAATAAAATCCCTAGGAGTTGGAAAGTTTGGTAGAATATATGGTTTGACCTCTAATCCATAATTTCTAATGATTGTATTATCTTCAAATATATACTAGCCTCCTACTATAGTATTAGGACTCTAATTAATAACATGTGTTTCCTCCTAGGAATACTTCATAGGTTGAAATATGAAGGGGTTAGGTTATGTAAACCTATGTAGACTTTAGCAATCAAATCGTTGAATGCAAGAGGTTCCTTAAGTTCAACAGATAAGGTGTCTCATACATCAATTTGATGTTTGGCTTAGCCATGACCCGCAAATAGTCTATGTGTGTGATCACCATGAAATACTATGTGAATTGTAAATATAAACTTATAAAAAAATATTTTAAAACATACATTTTGGACATGCTTTCTCATAACAAGTGTCCACATAAAAGATATTCTAAGATCCATAATTGCACACAACCACTCATTTAGATAGATTAGCATCTAGAACACAAGGAAACAAACTCTATTAAAGGGTAAGTTTCAAGAATAATAGTTTTAACAAGGTCACAACTAATCACAAGAATGTTAAAACTTTCCAAATGAAAAGTTTATGTGTTTATGAAAAGTTTAGGCAAATGTCCACTTTTCATTTTCTCTCATCGATGGTAACTAGCATGATACAATTATTTCTTCATTCGTATATTCTTTAATCCATGTGAAACGACACGAAATCGGTAAGCGGTTTTCAAAGGCATGACTATTGGTTTTCAAGATTTCTTCACTCTTCACCATCGCT
This sequence comes from Pseudotsuga menziesii, assembly GCA_001517045.1. Lineage (NCBI taxonomy): Eukaryota > Viridiplantae > Streptophyta > Pinopsida > Pinales > Pinaceae > Pseudotsuga > Pseudotsuga menziesii. The sequence continues at coordinate 121,229 of LPNX010061013.1, read as the reverse complement.
AAATTTATTCCACTTTTTGGGTGCTTTTTGGATTTTGGATTTATTCCACTTTTTGGGTGCTTTAGTGATAGGGGCCATCAACAACACGTAACCTTTAGATTTGACCTTTCATTGACTATTCGGTTTACATCAATGCCATCAACGCTTTCCTCGATTTAGATGTAATTTTCACTTACAATTATTAATTAGGTTAAAATATAAGTGCAAAACCACTCTTTGTCCTTCCAATCAGCCACTTCAACATTAACCATGGAAAACTTTTTAATTCGTGGAGAACTAGATACCATGACAACTTCATGAGTGACTTTTAGACATTGGATTGGATATTTAATTTTTAGGTTAAAATCAAGGAGGACAAACATATTTCATCGAAGGTCAATTAATTTTTGTTAACTTTTTAAAGGCCTTTAACACTATACCCATATACTTAGTAAATGGAGCAACTTGGAACCTTGGGGGTACTTGATCTCTTCGTATCAAGTATAATGTGGATCTACAAAATTGTGGTGGGAATATTTTACACACCTCATTGAATCTCTAAGACTATTAAGAATAATATGGTCAAGCATGAGTGTCTTGTTTTCCCCTATGTTAAGTTGGGGTCTGAAAACATAAATTTTGTCTATAGGAATTATGGGTCATACATGGTGCCTAATTCTTCCACAAGAGCCTTAAATATATCTTGGTCATGTTGAGGTTTAACACACCATTAATAATTTTCAAGGTCTACGCATGTGGCTTAGGAGGAGTAGTGGAGTCCATATGGAATTGTGATGGAGGCATGTGAAAACACCTTGTGTAGCCAAATAATCATGTAGCCCTTATTTTGTATGACATCAACCAAGAGCTTTACATGTGTACTATTGGAGTGGAGATCTTTAGTTCTTTGTTCCTACATATGATTATTGTCAATTTCTTGTAAGGCATTGGACCATGTTATACATCAAAGTCATCATCAACAATATTTTTATTTATGGCTTATGGGCTATATGTCAACTCTTAGGTTGTGACACATGGTCTAAATAGGGAAACTTTGGATTGCAATTTTAACATGGTGGAAATTTCAAGGTTTGGCATAGTATAATATTTATAAGGGATATGGGCATGATACAAGGCCAACACCAAATATATTGGGTAATAAAATTTATATTTATGGCTCATTGGCCATGTGTGCTCACAAACCATCATAGATGCCTTGAATTAGGATTGTTGGTTCAATGTGTTGGCCATTTCAATGTTCAACACACTAATTCCTTTTAGAGCATTGATAATTTGTGGACGTATTCCCAAAGACAGTAATCTTCACTTGGAACAATTGGTGTGAAGGGTTGATTAATGATGTAGATAGGCTAAATCAAATTCTTATTTAAGAGCCACTCTTCTCAAATTACTTCAAAATAGGTTATTTTATTCTTCTAGGAATTAGATTTGAAAAGGATTGGATAATTGTCCTATACTCTTATAGTGGAACCTACAAGGTGTGACAAAAAACACCCTTTTTGTTTTGAAAAAAAATTGGTTTGGTCAATGGGGGTTTAAAGGTAATTCAAGTGAGTGGTGAGAGGATGTTGATATCCACATAAGCTCAAAAATGTTATGTTACAACAAAAACTTAAGCCTTGAAAGCTACGATAAATTCCTTGAAATTATTTAAATCCTTGAAATCATTTACACCTAAAAAATGAGACACATAACACTAATCATTGAGTGGAACTTCAAGGATCAATGGACCTTCTTGGGAACTGATATATTTTGATACAATGACTATATTTATGTAAAACCAACACTACTAGATGCAACATGACCATGGAATTTCATAATTGTTGTCATAGTATATATTTTGTCATAATTGTTGGACTACCCCCTAAAGTCCAAATTCTCATGACTTTTGGGGGCAACTTTAAAACAACTGCTCCCAAAAGTCCAATTCCCATGAATTTTTGGGGCAGCTTCAAAACAATCGCCCCCAAAAGTCCAATTCCCATGAATTTTTTTTGTGGGGGCAGCTGGTTTAAAATTTTCCTTGAAAAGGACCTTTAGCAGGGAGTGCTTCCAAACCCCTCCCCCCCGCCCAAAAGTCTCGAGAACTAGACTTTTGGGTGGGGGGGTTAAAAACCACCCCCAAAAGTCCAATTCTCAATACTTTTGAGGGGGGTTTTTAACAACCGCCCTGAAAAGGGTATTTTTTTGTAGTCATCCACTTCTTCAAAGTAACTCTATGAGAATTATTGAAATGCTTGCTTCATTCCATTTTAACCCAAGACCAAAATTTCCTTAAGAGTACAAAGAAACTTAGATTTTGTGTTAAGATTGATATCCACTTCTTATGCCTTGGATGTTCTTGGTAAAAATGAGGGTATGGATGGGGGGGTTGTCCAAAACAACCTTGTAGGGTGACATTTTGGTAGCACCATGATAGGTGGTATTGTACTACCTTTCTGCAAGGGGGGTGTAGCGGGGGGGTGAGCATGGGGGAACTACTAAACCCAATGGCCATATCAGTTAATGTAAAACCTAGTGGCTAACAATATTTGTATGTTTAACACCTCACAACCTCTATTACTTGTTATTAACTCCAATATCTCAAGTCCTGCAATATCCAAAAGTATTATGACATGCATCATCATCGTGGACATCGATGTTGCCATCATCATCATCACCAATGCCATATGGTACATCAACATATTCTTGATCATCATCCTCATTATCATCATCATCGTCAACATTAAGTACATCATCAACAAAACCACCGTCCCCATTGTCATTATGGTCACTCATATGCCATTAGTGTTCATAATCACTCATCACCATTAGGATTCATGTCATGTAATCGTTAAGCTCATTTATATGTTGCTACAATCATTTTGATAATAATATGGTCGTTTAGATGTCGTTACAGAAATTTAGGTGCCATTAGAATTAATTAATATCCAAAAGTGCTACCGCATGTATAATCATTGTTGACATCCACATTGTCATCATCATCATACAATAAATCAACATCATTGTCATCGTCATAGTCATCATCATTGTAATTCTGATATTAATGAGCAAGGAGCCCTATTATCTCACAAGAAAGGATGATATAGTCTTATACTTATCAAATCATATCCATCTGCCCCATCATAATTATCGTAATGCATCATCGTCATGTTGTTAGGGCCAATCAGATGCAATTAGGATCTATCAAATGTTGTTGGGTATACTCAAATTCCATTAGAGCAGTTTAGGTGACACTAAGGTAATATACCCCTCATTAGGATTAATCAAGATCCAAAAGTGCCATGAGTACAATCATTTAGGTGCCACTATGATAAATCAAGATCCAAAAGTACTATCACATGAATCATGATCATTTACATTGACATTGATATATCTGACGTTATGTCAGGCATTTTCTGAACACAATTCCTAGCTCTAAACATAGTGCAATTCCTAGCACGATTCCTTTTAAAAATTTTGGCATCAGTCTAGGTGCTATAACTGAAGATATGTTGGATGTTTTCTAGGTACAATTCCTTGATCTATACTTAGCACTATGTTGGATGTTTTTCTTGTCGAAATTCATGGCACAATTCTTGTCACTAACCCTGTATTAATATATGATGATATGTTATTCAGGACATTTTTTTGGAGGTTATTCTGGGCGTTATATGGGATGATTTTTTGGACACTCATTGGGATGTTAATTGGGATGCTAATTGGGATTCTAATTGTGATGCTAATTGGGACACTAATTGGGACATTAATTGGGATGCTAATCAGCGATCAAAATAGTGCCAAATTTTAAAAAGGGATGCTAATTGGGATGCTAATTAGGACGCTAATTGGGATGCTAATTAGGATGCTAATTGGGACTCTAATTGGGACACTAATTGGTATGCTAATTAGCATCCAAAATAGTGCCATATTTTAAAAATTGACGCAAATAATGCCATTAAAAGCTCCATCCCATGGAAAAGCATCCACTTTGTCCAAAAAGTGATGAAAAACACACTAAAAGTGATAGTGGACGCTACAAAGGAAGCTAAAAAAGACACTAATAACAGGTTTTTGTTGTATTGATATTACCTTTCACTTCCTTTAAACCGGCCCTTAAAAGGTATGAATTAGGAATGCATAGTATTAAAATTATGGAAAAGGACCTACGTAAGACAAAAACCAAATAAATGGAATCCATGTAATTAATTACACAAATTCATTTTCAAACGAGATCTATTTACCAGAATAGTGATGGATGGAAATCCATAATCAATAGAAATATAGTTATATAGTAGATATATTCACTAGAAATCTATTTAAGTTAGATAGTATATTTATCCTCTGCTTTCGAAGTTAAATAGTAGACCTCCATCTAGCCTTTGCTTCTCAAGTTTACTACATGATTGACTCAATTAACAATTCTTGTTGAGTGGCCTCCAGGTTTTCTACACAGTGACTCAATGAGCCATGTTTACTTAGAGACCTTGTAGGTTCCTCTTAGTGAGGTGATTTAGATACCATGTTCGGTGAGGTGATTTACATACTAGCTTTCAACTTCTTTCATTATGTTGATAAGTTTTTAGATATTATCTCATTCTTTTGGACTTGCTTGACCAGATCAATAAGTGTAACAAGTGTACAATAGGGATTCATTTCATTGTCCTCTTATCTTTTTATGCTTAATAAATGCATCTTGATGAATATTTAAATAACCTTTAGTTAAAGAGTGGATACAGAAATAAGTACCAAATTTGTTTTTGTTTTTTTCATATCAATTTTTTTTATTTTTATAGTATTTGTTTTGTGCTTATATTAACTCTAACAATCTGGTATGAATAATGGATATACAATTATATATTTTAGGCTTTGTTTAATAGCTAACTATCTTTGGTTGTGCCTATTGATATTCATAGGCCACTTTACTTGTGGTTGTGCTAATTTACTTATTTTAATTGAAGCTAATTATTCAATGTTGTTTACTGATTTGGGATGGGTTTAGTTATCCCAACAGTCCATATCCAAAGGTCATACTAAGTATTACATGTTAATAATATATGTAATATGTTAATTAATTTGTGTAGGTAATGTTGGGAAAGTATCATAGGTTAATCATATATTTAGTATGTTGATTAAAAATAATGAAAATAATTGCAAAGAAATTAATTTTTAATAAGATTTGTTTATGTTCTAGATATGGTTTTTGTAATTATAAATAAATATCTATATTTAATATATTATTTTTCTTATTTATTCATTAAAAAATACTAATAAAAAGGGTCAATAAAAACTAGTTTATATCTTTCATTTTATAATAGCTTCTTTTTATAATAACTAATCATGTATCAAATGGTCAACCATATAGGTTATATTTTTTTCTTAATAAAATAGGTATAATATCCAATAAAAAAAATATAACCATGTTAAAAAAATTAGGTAGTTGGAATATTTTCCATACAAATCCAAGTAATATAAAAATAGAAAGCACCGACCTGCAACCCCAACACCTTCTCCAATTTAGGCTTTTCTTTCATGGATATTGAACATGCGGCCACTAGAGATTGAAAGAAATTGCTCTTGATCCATTGAATCTTGAATTCATTAGTGGAAAGTACCACATATACCAATAAACAATCCATGCTCTACGCCCGCGTTAGCAAGTAGTTTCTCTGATCTTGGAACGAGTACTCTCATCACGAGTCCCAACACCTTCTCTAGTTTAATAATTTCAGTCATGGATATTGAACATGGGGCCAATACATATTGAAAGATAATCATTTTCTCTTGATCCATCGAATCTTGAATTTGTAGTTAGGGTTTTGAGAACACCACATCATAATTTGTTTGTTATCTTATCTTAATTATTGGTTATGTTTCTTAACCAATGACCACTACCATGGATATTCTTATATTTATTGGATTATAGAGATAGATATTTATCTCCAAAAATGGAGAGAATAACACCAATAGCATGGAGCAAAACACACACTTACCCAATTCCAAAGCGTGCTCCATGTGGTTTGGGACCTGGGTCCATCCCAAATTCAGAAGGAAGAAATTTCTACAATGTTTTTCATGAAGCAAGAACATATTATTAATGTATTTGCAATGTTACATAGGCAAGGGTTACAGAGTTAACCTTCCCTTGAACTTATCGAGTTAGAGAAGTAAGAAATGTAATAACAATGTACTGACCTTAATATTGCCAATCGCTTATATGGATTCTGCCAAATTAAGTTGTTGAAGTATTTGATTTCTAAAGTGGTGTAATCCTATAACTGCACTTATGACAACATCAACCTGCTTCAAGGCTTCCACGAGACTTTGGAGACCCTCAAATGAAACCTGCACATAAATATACATCATAACACAATCTATTTTTCTTTATATGTGCATAAGTAATATATAGATTGCAATGCTTATACCTCTAAAAATTTGGCACCTTCTTGTTTGAAGGAGAGCAACATGTGCACCTTCTCAATGTCACATACGACTTCTGTCTTACATAGAATTAAAGTAGGGTGCCCTAACGCTAAGATGGATTTTACAAACCTTCTACCAATGTATCTAGTAGCACCCACTTTTAGAGCTCTTCTCTTAGCAATCTCTAATTTAGCTACTCTTCAATGTTGCAAGGAAGGGAGTGATATATATAAAAGAAGACAAGCCTAGAGATTTTCCTAGTTAAGTGAAGATAATGGTTACTGCCATATAAATTTGAGACACATGAGTGAATATAAAGGTCACTGGCAGGATTGGTTTCATTTTTTGTTGACATGAGGATGCCTTCATGGTTTTAATATGAACTTAGCCCTCTAGAGCCCACTGGAAAGTTGAAAGCCATATTTTTTCTTTCCTCCTTTAGTTTATCAGTTACAAATAGTTGTGCAATAAGCCATATCTAAATAGTTCCCTGACGGGCCCTTAAGGCTTCAAATTTGAAGCTTGGATCCAATACACCTTTCTTTCATTGGATTATTGTTGTTTCTTTGAGCGACCAATCTCATTCCACAAGACCTAAAATTTGATACCTCTCGTTGGATTACATAACCGAGTCAGGGTTAGGTACACATAATAAAATATGTGTTAATTTCAAAAGTTGATTCATGAAAACCATAGCATGGCCATATTCTCTAGGAGACAGGTATCCACCGGTACAGGCTTCAAATTTGAATCCTTAAGGGCCCGTTAAGAATTAAAGAAATGGACTTCTGAGCTATACTCCAAAAGAGTGAAAAATAGTTAATTGATTACTATTTCTATGATTAAGAACCCTAATCTATTTTTTGGCTCTACTGCAACCAATGATATCATTGAGGTATACTGCATACTAATGGTGGGAGTCATGACCCTAAAAAATAGTTAATTGGTTACTATTTCTATGATTAATATTCAAGAAACCTATCTTGCGGCCCACAAGGTACCCAAATGTTGTGATAGTCTTTATGGGATTTTATTTATAAGTTATGATCCAATAACAAAAGGCAATCAAGTGATATATTTGTACAACATTTCAAATATCTAGATTTCCATAATCTATTTCTCAACTCTCCTACAACCAATGATATCTGGTATTCATTGGGTTTCCTGTGTTCTTGAGTTGGTAAAATTATTTGATCATTATTCTCACTTAATGCATGAATATGTTATGGTATTTTTCTTAATTTATGTTTATGGCCTATGGTTTAGTTATTTTTATGTGTGCAATGATATGTTAATGCCCCTATATATTCTATTTAGGATATACCACCCACTACAAAGAATAAACCAAGAAACCCCCTATCCAAATAAAATCTCAAATTGATAGTGGAGCTAATTAGTCCCATCCACTTTTAGGGTATTCAAAATCCCAGTGTATATCCATGGACACTAAATACTAAGCTTTCCACACCCTCCTAAGAACTTTTGTTGTGAGTTAGGTTAGAAAGGAAATAAGGCCAACTCTCTGCTTGGTCAATATGCTTCTCTTAGCCCTTCACTCTACGTTGACATGTCTGCCATACCGATTTAGTTAGGATAAAAATTTTCATTGTAGACAGTTGATGTAACTTCATATGATTGATGGGATTTTATAACAAGACAGAATATGCGAATATTCCATAAGATTGGTGGAGCGATTTATAAACCTTTATTTTCAAGTATGGCCAATATCTAGGGTTTGCATATAGTAGGTATTTGTCACCCACTACAAAACTAGAAATCATTAAAGTGATTGATGTAGAATTTTTATTTTGCATGCATTTTGAATATGGTATTCTTCAATTATTTTAATAGGGATATCAAATGGCATTTTCGTAGTTAACTACAAGCTCAATAGAAATAAAGAATGAATGTGATTATCACCTATGAAAGTAAATAGTCTTGTTCATACAATCATATGATTTCTGAGCAAAACACCATTTGAATTAAGAATCTGCTTCTATATTTTAGGATTGTTTTCAGAAATTATAAAGGTAGTAAATTATCATTCTATAATCTTGTTCATACTATAAATATCCGAGCCAAATATCATTCAAAATTATATTTCCTATCTTATTTAGGAATTTCTTCATAAATTATCAAGGCATATAATCAAAATGTAATCAAATCTATGAGACAAAAACATTAAACTTACCTAGACATTGGATCATAGATCATTAGTTTAGTATTTCTGAATATATTTTCATAACACATATCTTTATTATTAAAGTTCACCATAAAAACTTGGTAGAGTTAATGAGGAACAAAACATTAAGATACCTTTATTTATTTCATGATCAAACAGTCCGTTAGGGAGCCTTCCTCTCTCTTATTGCAGGTATTTAGTTTTAGTATATGATATTGGTTTTAAGTGTCAAATGAATTTTAACCTGAAACTAATTTAAACCAATTTATCCATGTCCTGTGCATGCCCACAAATGTTTGTTGGCTTGCAATCATACTTGTAATATGCAAACTAAGTACTTTCATTTTCATCCTCCTTTCCACCAACTGTATGAATTTGATTAATATGGTTTCTAGGAATCTTTTTAGTTGTTGCATAGAATGAAACACTTATGCTCTTGTTAAATGGAAAACAAGTCCACGAGATCACAAATTCTCAAGCTGGTCAAATATGAAAATCATCATAGTATGGGTGGGAGAAGCACCATATACAACATTAAACCTCCATAAGGATTTGTTTTTTGTAATGAATTGCTAGAACTCCTACCTCTAAGATACACCAAATGATCATTCAATTTCTGAAATAAGGCAAGGAACATATAGAACGGAGAATACTATTTTTAATTGCAGGAATTTTTTTAATAATATTTTTCCTTACATGTTTGTATTTTTTTATCGTTTAGTTATGCAAAAATAAAAATTTGTTTAATATTTATTTTAGTATTTTTTTGAAAATGGTTTCAGGTTATAGGCTTATAGATAAATTGTAGATATTCACGGACTTCTATTTCTCAACTGCATTTTTGATGGGTAATTTCTATGAGGATCATGAATGAATTTTTCTGCGATGTAATTTATTGAGAAGCAATGTTTGGAATTGGTCGACCTAAAAAACATGGGAGACAAACAACGCTTGATAATGTATTTAACTTTAGTCATCATGATGTAAATGTTGAAGAAGATGCTGATTTTGAAAATTAAAAGAATATTGAAGAGGAAGGTCCTCTAGAAAAGAAAGGTAAAGGAGCACGTACCAAACGATCATTCAAACCTGCATGGAATTTATTGCACAAATGGGCTTATCCAATAATAGGACCAAATGGTGATGAGCGTATTAAGTGTTTATGGTGTGGTAAATTCAAAGGAGATACACCATTTGCAAGGGAAGGTAGTAGTACAGTCCAATTAAGTGGATTAAATGTCCATGCATCATCTGATTCTCATAAATGCTTGATTCAACTATTGGAATATGAATCGAGACAATCTTGTTTCCCATCCAAAAGCACATTGAACTTCTGTTGGATGTTGAAAAATCCAGAATAATTAGCACTATGGAAACTATGTATTTTGTGGTTGTAAGGGATTTACCTTTAGAATTGTACAAAGACTTATGTGGCTTGCACATGTATAAGGAAAATCCTAATATGCCATTAACCAATGAATATTCTTCATATGTTAATATCACATCTGGTAAAGAGTTTTTAACTGCGCCAAAAGAGGTTTATTGGGAAATGTTAAAGGAAGAAATTTGTTCTAGTCCTTTTTATTCCATTCTAGTTGATGAAAGCATAGATAAAACAATGGAGCAACACTTGATTATGTATATTACATATCTAACAGACAGAGGGAGGGTTTCACGCATGAAAACATTTATTCAACTTCTGAAAATAAAAAACCAACACTGCACAATCCATGTATGAAGCATTATCAGGGTTATATCTAAGATGAAGTTATCAAAACACAAAATGGTGGGTTTTGGGTCAGATGCAGATTCATCAATGAGAGGAATCCATGAAGGTTTGGTAGCTAATTTGCTTCACGAGGTGCCTCATTTTTTATGTATTCAATGTGTATCACATTGTTAGGCCTTAGCTATAACAAATGCATCAAATTATTTTCCCGAATTTAGTTATATTGATAAATTAGCCAATTAAGTATATTCATGGCTAGGAAAATTTGCAAAGAGGCATGGAGAATTTAATATTTTGTTGGACCTATTTCAAATTGATAGGTTGCAAGTACTTCAAATTCATCAAATCCGATGGCTTACTAGGGGGCAGGTTATGAGAAGGCTTGTTAAAATCATGCCATCATTGTTACGGGAATGGAAACATAATGATAGAAAGATGTATGAAATGGCGACAATATTCCAAGTTCAATTTTGCATCAATTTGCTTGTTGATGTTTCGACCGAACTAAATAAGTTTCAAGTCAACAATTTCAAGAGGAACACATTGATATAACATCCATTGGTATGCAATTAGATGTCCTGGTTGAACTTATTACAAGAACATTCTTGCGAAACGTATTTGGGGCTGGTTCTCAACATGTTTCATATTTCTTAAAGAAATATGAAAATGGAAATTCGGAGTTTATTGATAATACAAGTGTTTCACATGTCCATTTGTTAAGATTTGAACCTTTACCAAATTCACTTGGGTTTGGTACTATGGAAGATAACATTCACTTAGGAAAAGCATTTATCCAAAATTTGGTTGACTGTCTCAATGATAGGTTTACATATTTTCCTGTATTTAATGCAGCAAAACGTTTTAGTCCCCATTGTTACTTTGAAGAAGAGAATGAAAGATATTATGAAACAACACGATGGTTGTTACGTCAATGTGAAAAAATTGATATTGGAAGATCACCTTTAATTGAGACAAAAAAAATTGAAGGTGAAATGGAAAGTTTTGTTGTCACTTTACATCGAGCATATCCGAAGAAAAACATGTTTGGAGCATGGGAGCAATGCATATGTGAACCGGAGTGGTGTGATTCTTTCCCAAATTTGATGAAATTGTGGAAAGTTGTTCTGATTCTTCCAACAAGCACTGCTAGTTGTGAAAGAGGATTCTCTAAGTTGAATCATATAGAAAATGATGATAGATCAAGATTTTGTTTAGAAACCTTACACACTTTAATGTTTCTATCTCTATCAACACCTAAAGAGTTGCATGAGGTTGATTGGAATGTAGTCTATGAAACTTGGACAACAATAAAGTTGCGATGACCTCTTCCGCTAGGGTAAGTGAGTTGATGATGATACAATGTTTATATCAATATTGTAATGTCTATTTTGTTTTAGTTCTATACAAACATGATGGAGAAAACACCACCAATTCTACAAAAGTGGTAATATTTTATGTTTTTAGATTTCTTATCATTCTATCTTTTTCGACAATCAGAACTTCTGATAAGAAATGAAATGTTTATGCTGAGTTTTTACAGCCATGATATCTTCAATTTCTATGTATATATTGGCGTTGTGTTGGACTCAAGTAGACCTTGGTTTCAACTATATTTGTTTGGCTTGTTTGACTTGGATATTAAATGTGGATTTGTTTTGGCCTGTGGTTTTTGCTTATGGACGTGTTGGTTGTAATGTATATGTTTTGATACTACTGTATACTTCTTATACAACAGCTATGTTTTGATACTGCATCTAGTTTGATACTGTGTCTATTTTGATATTGTTGTATATGTTTTGATAATGTTGTGTTTTTCTATTGACGTATATTACTTATACAACTGACCTTGCCGTCATGCTTCATATACTTTATCAATAAAGAGTATATAGTTGTTCTTTGGGAGAAAAAAAGTATATAGCTGTTCTTTGGGAGAAAAACAAGTTCTGCAATAACACATATATTGAGGTTAGGCAAAGAGTGTGTTGATTTGTTGAAATAATTAAAAATCGATATGTTTAGTTCTATTTATTTTTCCATATACTTGTATTTGTTTTATTTATTTTTTCATATAGAGCATGCTGAGTTTTTCTTGATGAATTTTTTCTTTTTATTGATGTATATTACTTATACATCTGCCCTTGTCGCCATGCTTCATATACTTTATCAATAAATAGTATATATTTGTTCTTTGATAGAAAAAAAGTATATAGTTGTTCTTTGGGAGAAAAAAAGTTCTGCAATAATAAATGTATTGACGTTAGGAAAAGAATGTGTTTATTTGTTGAAATAATTAAAAATTGATATGTCTAGTTCTATTTATTTTTTCATATACTTTTATTTGTTTTTTCATATAAAGCATGCCGAGTTCTTTTCGATAGTAAAACCTTTTATTTTTTATAGTTAAAATGTATTATTATTGGTTACATTCTAAAATAATATATGTTCTATTTTTATTAGAATAATATCTTGCAATAGTTGTGTATGATAAGGGTTCCCCTGGATTCTCTATATATGTGACGACGAATAAGTTTGTTTTGGTACGATAATATTGTTAAAGAAAGTGCAACTGAGAGACCCATTCTTAGGATATGATATGATATTATTTGGATCTGATCTGATATTATTTGTTTCTAATTTTAATTTCCAAGAGATTTTATTCATGCTTGTAGCTTCTCTCACCAATTTTGGTGTGAAAAATCAAGTTCCACAAATCTTCTTCAAATTTGTTGTTGGCGATTTTATGTTAGTTTCCTCTTATGAGGTTGCTGATATTATATTTTGTGAATAATTAGTTATTTTTGAAGCTATATCATATTATGGAGCTCAAGCATTCGCTCTCCAGAATCCCGAGGCTTCTCTACCTTTGGTCACATGCTCATCCCCTCACAGAACTAGTAATGATGAATACATTCTGCATCCTCCTGGACACTTGCTCCTAACACTTGGCAATGATTTTACCACTTATGGTTTTCTATTAAAGGATGCAAAATATCAGTCACTTGAGTGTTCCTCACATGGTTCGAATCCTAAAGAACTTTTTCTCTCTTGTCAGTTGATTTCAGTTGTTCTGCGTGGCTCTTGTTTTCATCCAGTAGCTGTCTATGTTCCTGATTCAATTTAGCACATTATTCTTATTCCAAAGAGGAAGATTCCTTCAGAAATAATCATGTTTTTTGGATGGAGAATTTCACATTCCAAGCCCCAAGATACCTATTCACAGAAGAACAAGATTGATCCTAATTCTACCTGCTTAGTTTCAGGAGGGGTTTTTTTCCCATGTGTTTTTTTCCCCATTTTCTTGTTTGTATTAAGCATATAATTTTGAATTTTAGCTGTAATGGGTGACCTATGATATTAGTTAACAGGGACCAAAATTTTCCAAGTTAACATTCAGGGGGTCAAATGTCATTCAAGATCTCAACGAATCCAGATCACTGGAAGAGGACCAAACATGTTGATATCCACATGCACTATATCAGGTTTTCTAGGATCTGTCAATTGTGTATATTTTTTATCAGAATAACTGATCTATTCTCCAAATATGATCTCCATTAGTCTCCTACATTACGTCCATTCAGAGATAGATTGTTTATGTGTACCCACCATCTAGCGGGTGTAGATTTCAGCACATAGTCCAAAGTAGAAAATCATTTTGATTATGTGACCTTTTCTTCAAATTCTTCCAAAAAGGATGCAATATTAGGAAATCCTTCATACATAGGTAGCATGCTTGCTTCAGCTCCTATTCTTCGAACAAATCTTGTAATTCTTGCACATCTACACATGGAGACTTCATGCAGCCTGTTCTGCTAATTTTTTAGTGCATCACCTGAGTCGGATGTGCACGAGCTTACACTCCGCTAACTCAGTTTTCCATTAGCTATAGGATTAATGTAGTCTTCCTTCAAAGAAATGATGTTGTACAGCTGGTCCAAATAATTTTCTTTCCCTTCACTATGCACAGGCTTGACATATCGTTGTCCTTCGAGTGGATTAATGGGTGCAACCACTCTTATTTTAGAAACTTCAAAAGATAAGATCCTTTTCTTAATGTTTATAATAGTTTGGTTTTCTATTTCCCAATGAATTCCGAGAAGTGCAGGATATGGGTTTGTGTCATTGAAAATGACACTAACTTCGAAGTCATCATATGTCCTTAAGCCTTCGACTTCCACAGGTACTTTGGATAATGTACCGATTGGTAGAACCTTCGACTAGTTTGCAAGCCTTAGATGAATAGGAGACCAGTCCAGTTGCGTCTTATTCATTCTCTCCCATGTCTGTCTTGTCAATATATTCACATCTGAGCTCAAGTCTAATATGATATAGTCCATATCATAATCTCCTATCTACAAAATCATTCTTAGTTCTTGGTCTGTCTTCACTTTTCTCCCGATATGATTGACTCTTTTCTCGGGTCGCAAGTCTCCTCAGTTTTCTTCTATGACTATTGTTAGTTCCATGACATCATCGTTATCATGTATTAGTGCTAAACAACTTTTGAAAATATATTTGAGCTTACTAACCTTTTTCATTGGCGACTTCCTGATTAGTTGTTCAAATCATCCAGGCATAGATCTAACATTTCCAGATGTCGACGACTAATTAGTATCAACAAAGTATTTTTGTGCCTCCAAGAATAATTCCTTCTCTTGTTTAACATCTAACAAATCTTTCGTTTGTGTTGGAGGTCACACATGTGGTTGTCATTGTAGTGTATTTTTGTCTACTCCCGTTGCAACACCTCCTCTTGTGACTACAACAAGGTTGGCTCGTCTTGGTTCGATAGAAATCATTTGAATATTTAGATTGGGGTTTGGATTCAGATTCTTCACTGAGTTGGGGTTAACGACAGATCTAGCCTTCCATTTCACAATAAGCAGTGGAAACTGTTCAACAGTGTGATCAAATGATTTACAATATGTATATTTTTTCGTAGGACTTAAACAATCTCGAGCAAAATGCCTTGGATTACCACAACTATAACATATGATTTCGCCTCTTCCTTGACCAAATCCTCCTCTTGGTTGTTGTCCCTAACCTATAAAATTCCCACCCCCCCTTTGTCAAGGGTATTGTTGTTGTCGAGAATACTGATTCGGCTGGTATTATGGTTGAGGATATTATTGCTATTGATACTGCGCAGGATGATACTGAGGCTGTGCTTGTTCAACTTGCATTTGTTCATTATTTTTCATTAATTAGGTATCCATTGTTTTCTCTTGCAACATCTGAAGTGCTATGCAATATTTTTTATCATGGCCTACTGATCTACAAAATTTATAATTCAGACTAGCGGGCGGGTGCACTTACAATCTTCTATAAGTATAGGAATTCTTCAGTTTGTGACCTCTACCCTGGAATACTCTACACCAAGGAATTTCTTGGGTGTTTAATGGGTTAAACACACCTGCTGCAACATAGTTCATCAACGCCAAGAAATTATCTTTATGGTGTCCATCTGATATGAACCTTGTAAAATATAGTTCCTCCTAAAATTCCTTGCCTCTTTTAATGTCCTAGAGCTACACCGTAATATTGGCTAGCTGTGACTGAATTTGCATCATTCCCGAGCCAGTGTCCCCAACTAGCGAGGTTTCTAACTTCATTGTTATTTCCAGAGCCTCTGTCTACGACACAAGTTTATGTTGCTTCAATGACATGCAGATATGTGGAAGCAAGGTGGCAATAAAACATTGCTTTTGTTGTACATCCTACATTTGGAAAATCACTTTGGACATTAATGTCTTATATATCTAGTCAAAATCCCAAACATATTCTTTCCGTATCTGCTTGATCTCCTTGATCTCAGTGATGCATTGGGATTCAGACTTTGATTTCTTAAATTCATAAATCAACCCAAGTTGAATCTTGTTGAGTGTTTTCGAGACAACTCCTATTGGTACTATGGAAAATTTCATATACCAGTCTAGCACACGAACTCGTAGCTTCCTGATTAGTTGTGCTTTCTTGGCATTCTCATCCTGGATATGTTGTACAATCTAGACAACATCACAAAGAAACCATTGCTACTCTAGGTATTCCATCCCATTCCCATTGAATATTGGGAGCTTAATATCAATTCCATCCATTAGATTTGTTGGTGGTATTGTTGGAACTAAATTTGGACTAGTCGTACTTCCTTGTCTGTTATTTACTGCATTAGTACTACTCGTATTTACATAAATACTTAGAGAAAGGTCTCGCGATCTTACCTCTGGTACTATAGGAGAGTTTTGTACACATTATTGTTCTAGAGCTTCAGTAGAATCTTCAGACTCTTCTTCGCCTTCTGAGGTCGGCTGATATTCCTCATATTCGTCACAATATCCTTCGTCTCATTATGATAAAAACTTGTAGCCTCCTTCTTCTTGCTTTATGTTGCAACTCCCTATCCCAAATATAGTTTTTCATCTTTTGTCAGATGTGAATCTTCTTCTGCTTCTTAGAAATCCTAGCTCCAATTCAGTTCCACTTTCTTCTAGGAACATCTCACTCTAGGGTTCTGCTGAGACATAGCTACCCTTTTCTATTAAGTCTATCATTCACAAAATTCCTTTTTCACATATAAGATATTTTATCGATGTCGTTAAAGATAACATGTATCTATTGCATGGTCCTTGGAATAAATTTTGCTCTTCCTTGTTGTATGAGCTTATTGTGTCAACAACAAACTTAGTAATATATCCTTCTAGGATACTGTCTACCCAAAATTCCATGGCCCTTGATATAATGTTGCTTATTATTTTTGAACCGCTCGATTAAGAACAGACTCCACTCTTTCGGTTCTCCTCCCTGGAAATTTCTTTGCTGGGTTTCTATATTACACAACCACTCGTGTAACACAATTGGAAACTTGGAGAAGAAAACCTCGTGAATGTTTGAATAAATGTACCATTCTAACCACTTTGCTGGTGTCCACAAAGATCCTTCACTTTATTTTCATGCAAACTCTAGCTCTTTAGCGTCCACCTAGTCTTCGATCTCTGGATTTGTTGGTTTCCATAACATATCCCTCCTCACACACTTTAAGGTCCTGACAACAAAACCATTTGTTGGCCTTTTTCTCTGTCCCTCTCTCACGCAGGACCCAAGTTCAACTCCTTCTTGGTTAGCACAAAAAATCCCAAGATATCGGCCCAATGGAGCGGAGCTCAACTGGAAGCACCTGCAACACAAATGTCATCTCACCTAAGATATCTCAGTCCTTATGGGTATGTTCTAGAACCATGTTTTTACAGTTTGTCCGGGAGGGTGTTCTAGTACATTGGATTTGCGTTAATGTTTTCCAATGAAGACTAGGAAGGTGGGATACTAGTTTGCACAGTACATCAGTACCAAGTTATGATTCAACCCTTAATTATTCTATCTCATGCAAACACACAGTTAACATACATCATAGGCATATTCATTACTATAATGCAACATTCATACATTTATCCACTTGCAACACAATAATCAATCAATCATTGAACACAACATTTACGCATTTAACTAAGCTACTCAACATTCACACATATACACAACATATAACGTGGAAACCCATCCAGGAAAAAACCACAAGGTGCTCTTCATTTGGCATTGGCATGAGGAAATAGATGCACCTTTTGTCTGCACACAAAGCTGCAGACTCAGTTCAATATATTATCTTCTATAATTATAAAAAATTTCTCCCTCTCATTCTCTCCGATCTTCTCTCTTTCTCCCTCTACTCTACTCCTACTAGTCATCCGCCCATAGCCTGGATCGACTCAACCTTTTCTACCTGTCTGTGCACTCAGCAGCAAAACCGCTACTTTGATGCACTCAACTTCCAGAGTCATTAACCAAAAACTATCTATCACCAATCTAGCTTAAGCGTGTTTTCCAAATTCTAGAGACATACTCAAAATTGTTGTATCAGCTAATCAGCTCAAAAATTTCTAACCCCTTCTTCAGCTTGGGTTCCTTCTTCTATATCCTTATTATAGACTCGATAAAAATCCCATACATGCTTGTACAGACTCAATCTAGGCTCAATACAAACTCTAACGGAATAAGCTTCAGTCACTATCCCAGCTGACTTACTATCTTTAGCTAACAGGATGTCTTTCCTATTCTAGCAATACATAACAAGGCGCTATCGACCTGAATTATAGAGATGCCTTTATGTGTGTGGTTTTTGCTGGCTCCATCCAAGCTTGTACCCATGATCGCTAGGGGTTGTCGCTTTCTCAGTGTTATGCCTTACTGTCATTTTCCTGCAGTTACGCTTCTTCACACGCCTGCTTCGGTGAATATTCTACCATGTCACCTTGTATCTTGCTCTGTCCTTCTGTCATAGCTTTCTAAACTGGTGCAACTTCCTCATCCCGCGCCTTCTCCTTGTCTTCTTCTTTAATTTCCTTCTTTTTTCGCAGCATTCTTCCCTTTCCTCTAATGCTTCTTCCTCTGTTGTATCTCCTTTTTCTTCTCCTTTATTCTCTTCTCAGCCTTCGAAAAAGTGGTACGATTGTATCGTCCTTACACTTATGTCCTAAGGTGATAGGGATCAATCATCCCGTAATTGAATTTGTAGAATTTTTTCTATGAGAAAGTGGTAGGATTGCATCATCCTTGGACCTATGTCCTAAATTGGTAGGGATTGATCATCCCATAATTGTATCATGTGTGCTACAGATTATGGTTTTGCTGATGATGATGTTGTTGATTGAAAGATCAAGTATGGATGCAAATGATGATGTGAATATATTGACC
>LPNX010061013.1:66203-99731 GCA_001517045.1 Pseudotsuga menziesii | reverse complement strand
TGTTGTGTTCATATTAAACCAACTATTTTGTTTATAAATATAATCATTCGACCTATTAATATAAATTCAAATCTTGGTATGTGTGGGATATATATATTAAAAAAAATCTCTCGTTAATGTTTTTAAGTATAACAACTATTAAAGAAATTAAATTCAATATCTCAATAAATGAAGTGAAAATGAAGTGAATAAACAAGACTAGAATACTAGATTGTCTTCTTGTATATATTTAAGTTGTAGACGATGATTGATTTAGTAACTATTTAAAACTTTTATTTTAACGCTTAACAACGCGCCATCTCTTAAGCGACGGTTATGAAAATAGTCGTCGCTTTACCGACGCTTGTGGCCACATTTACAAAAAAAAATTGTATCATTGTGATTTTTGGTAAGTTTAAAAGGAGAAATCCACGCGCCGTCGGATTTTTCCGTCGGATTTTAGATCAAAATGCAGTAGTGAAACTCTTTAAAACCTTTATTTTAAGCTTGTGGATGTGGTTTTTAAATTATGATAAGGTAATAAATCCATCTTCCTATTATTATATTTTGAAAGATTTAACAGAATACATTATTAGACCACCCAATCCATAAATGGCAATGCCTCGTTAGGATAAGCTTGGGAAACAATTTGTTTTAATCTTATGAAAACATTCTGAAAATGACGAGTGTATGGTGTCGTATGTTGTGGGTTTGTGGAATAGATATGCTCGTTGTGTATTATCTTAATCAGAAATTGCTTAATCTTCTTTCTGTAATCATATTTTAAGATTTTTGTGATCTTTATGTGTGTTGGATGGTGTATGGTTTTTTCAAAATGTCTTGACAAGTGTCCATGGAAGCTAATCGTCAATAATGGGACTCGCTTCTAACCTTTTTTTGTTAATGTTAAAATTATTGGTGTATCATTATCTATTTTGTTGCTCATAGTAAAATATTTTTTCCATTTTTTATATCTTATAAGTGTGAATTGTTTAGATGTATTATATATAATGCTAAATGTTTAAATGTATTCTATATAGTGTTAATTGTCTAGATGTATTTTATATAGCTTGAAGGTTTCTTTTGCATTGATTCATAACTTTAAATATTGGATATACTAAAGGATTCGAGCTGGTGAAACACACAAAATGGTTTGTAATCAACCTAACAATGTTAATATTTAGTATGAATTTGTCTTAATCTTGAAATACTTTTTACTTTGACCATGCTCATCATTGTAGCATGTGAACTTCATTAGAAATTGTTTTTTTTATACATAAAAGTTGGTGATGTATGTAAGTTGTTGTTACATGTAAGATCTTAATGGTTTGTAGGTGGTGGTGAAAATTGAGAGCAAGCACATCGGTGGCACTCTTACAAAGAATAAAAAGCTTAATAAAAATATGAGTGTCAATGGTTTGTAGGTGGTGGTGAAATTTTAGAGCAAGCACATCGGTGGCACTCTTACAAAGAATAAAAAGCTTAATAAAAATATGAGTGTCAATGGTTTGTAGGTGGTGGTGAAATTTTAGAGCAAGCACATCGGTGGCACTCTTACAAAGAATAAAAAGCTTAATAAAATATGAGTGTCTTTTTTATTTTGCAATTTGTTGTAATTTCTTTATGGGAACTTATTTTTATAACTATCGATGGCATTCTGCATGATGTTTACCAAGACTTTCATACTTCTTAGTAGAGAGTAAGAGAGAGAATCATAAACATCAGAGAGATCTTGAATGATTTTATTTTCATAGAACAATATCTTTGTTGTTTTATGTCTTAATTGGATTTTCTCTTGACATTTCTTCATTTAGAAAAGAATCATGATTTATCTTTTTACCTTCATCCAATTTTCATGAAGGTCATTGAAATGTCATCAAGAGGAATCTAGGGTAGGGTTTATAAATTTAGGGGGTTTAAAAATTGTGGCTAGATAAATTAGGTGCTTCTAAAAGCTATGAGTAGGGAATATATTATGGACAAAACTGCTAAGTGTGTTTATGGGTAATTGTTGGTTCAACAATATGGCATCACTTTTTACTGTTGATTGATCATTTTTCCTACTTTAACTCTACTCTTTTGACCAAAATAAGCTCATTTTTTCACATTTCACATCATATGTAAATGCCTCTACTTAGGATCATCATAGTAAAAGGTTGTCTTTGTTTATGCTTTCCTATCTAATTTGATAGCTTAGATAAAATTAAAGTTCATTTTTAAAATAATTTATTATACATGTTACAATATTTTCACAAATCAATAAAATCCATTTGATCTCCTAGTAGCACAAGGAAT
Organism: Pseudotsuga menziesii; assembly: GCA_001517045.1. Taxonomy (NCBI): domain Eukaryota; kingdom Viridiplantae; phylum Streptophyta; class Pinopsida; order Pinales; family Pinaceae; genus Pseudotsuga; species Pseudotsuga menziesii. The sequence goes on along the minus strand of LPNX010061013.1, from coordinate 97,457 downwards.
AAGTGAAATATGATGATTACAAGAAGCTCATGGAGATCAAGGTTTCCTCAACATCATCTATGTGTCAATAGGATCAAGCATTTGTGTCCTGTTGGCCTTCTTCTTTGTACTTGTCTCACGTTGGACCCAAGTTTATCCCCTTCTTGGTCAACACAACAAAGCCCAAGATATCGAATCGACAGAGCAGAGCTCAACTGACAGCACTTGCAACATGGATGTCGTCTCACCCGAGATATCTCAGTCCTTATGGGTAACTGCCATAACCATGTTTCCGCAGTTTGTGCAGGAGGGTGTTCTAGTACCTTGGCTCTACACCAAGGTTTTCCAACGAAGACCGGGAAGGTGGGATACTACTTTGCACAACAATTCAATAACTAGTTATGATTCAACCCTTATTTATGTAGTCTCATGCAAACACACAGTAAACATACGTCATAGGAATATTCATTACTATAACGTGACATTCATACATTTATCCATTTTCCACACATTAATCAATCAATCATTAAACATGCCATTTATGCATTTAACTAAGCTACTCAACATTCCCACAAATACACAACACATAATGTGGAAACCCATCTAGGAAAAAACCACAAGGTGCTCTTCATCTGGCATTCACATGAGGAAATAGATGCACCTTTTGTCTGCAAACAAAGCTGTAGACTCTATTCAAGATATTCTCTTCTATATTTATAGACTTTTCCTCCCTCTCATGCTCTCTAATCTTCTCTCTTTCTCCCTCTACTCTACTCCTACTAGCGATCCGCACACATTCTAGATCGACTTGACCTTCTCTACCTATCTACACACTCAGCTACATGACCGCTACTCTGATATCTAGAGTCATTAACCAAAAACTATCTATCTCCAATCTAGCTCAAGCGTCTTTTCCAATATTTTAGAGACTTACTCGAAATTGTTGTATTAGCTAATCAACTCAAAACTATATAACCCCTTTTTCATATTGGGTTCCTTCTTTTATATCCTTATTACAGAATTGATACAAATCCCATACATGCTTGTACAGACTCATTACTAACTCGATACAGACTCAACTTCAGTTTCTAACCCAACCGACTTACTATCTTCATCTAACAGGCTATCTTTCCTATTATAGAAATACATAACAAAAGTCTCGATCGGCCTATCTTAAAAAGATACCTTTATGTGTATGGTTTACGTCGGCTCCATCCAAGCTCGTACCCACGATCACTAAGGGTTGTCTATTTCTTAGTGTTATGCCTTACTATCATTTTCATGCCATTACGCTTCTTCACATGCCTGCTTCTACGAATATTTTGTCATGTCATCTTGTATCTTGATCTATCCTTTTGCCACAGCTTACTAAACTGGCCAAGCTTCCTCAGCCTACACCTTCTCTTTGTCTTCGTCTTTAATTTCCTTCTTCTGTCGCAGCAGTCTTCCCTTTCCTCTAATGTTTCTTCCTTTATCGTAGCTCCTTTCTCTTCTCCTTTATTCTCTTCTTCCATACTTAGGCAGAATTCTACATGAATTCTTCCCTTCTGTCATGAGGCCCAACAAGTCCCCAACACTCACCTATGGCTTGTTCCAAGCCACGCGATCTAGTGCTCCATGAACCGAGTTGCGCTAATTTTGTTCTGAAAATCCTCCACGATTTTAGTAGCTTTTTTGTTTCTATGCACACTTCTCTGATGAGTTCGGGCATGTCACTTTCTACCGAGGTTTCTACCTCGTACACCTTCTGATGCACTGGATGAATTAGTCCTGTGACTCTTTCTGCTTCTACTTTTATGTTCATTCTGTGTTTGAGCGTATGTTCCTTCTGTGTTTGTAGCTAGCAGGAGGGTTTATGTTCCTTCTGTGTCTGGACTTATGCATTGTATCCTTTATATCTCCTGGTACCACTGTAAAATTTGTAGACCCCCATAAGACAGTTTCGTTCATGAACGAGACTAAAGCCTTATGAGACTTGTCATTGTTGTCTACTTTTGGATGTTTTTACTGCTCATTAGAGTTGGATGTAGGGGTAAAATGGATGGGCTGAAGAACTAATCGATAACACCAGTCTTCATTGTCTGCATTTCAAGCTTCAACCTTCAAATTGTCATCGTTTTTTACTTTCTTCCATCATAATCTTCTTCAGCATTACCCATGAATGATTACACAACATTTGGGTAAGCCTCAGAGCTCTCGACCACCTCTCAATCCAACATATGGTCCATATTTATTTTTGGTTCAATGTTGGTGAGATACATCATCCTCTTCATGTAGTACCTCCCTCCATCAGGGTATTCCAGTGCAACACATCTTTGGAATCATCATCACCTTCCTTAGATTTAGCATATTCTAGTGATTATGGTGATGACATTGCCCTCCATTTCCTCCTCTCTTAGTTTGAACATTCATTTATACTAGCAGTTCATCATAATGGATATTATGCAATGTGGCAATTAATTCCACAACCTTGTCTGGAGGCTTCGCTGGGATATCCTTTGTTTCTTGAAATCTTTCCATTGTTTCTGTAGTCATGCCCCTCTTTTTTAGGACATGATTGTTCTTACTGGCATCATAAGGTATTCTCATTAGAATCTCTACCAGGTGGTCTGTGGTCACTCCTGCATGGAGATCCAAAACTGGTTGAATCTCCAAGCGGCTCCCAGCCTTTAGGGGAACATATCCAACAATAGTATTCTTAGTGAGAAAAGTCAGTATAGTTTCCTTGATAGGTCCCCCGAGGCCATTAGCAGTATAACACTTAGTCATCTTACTTCTCCATAGGTTTTCACTCACTGTGCATTTTGCAAACAAGTCTAGCTGTTATATTATAAGGGCGGTAGCTTGGAATCGACCACCAACCGTGTTTCATTCCAACTGTTAGTATTTCAAATCCACACATGCACCATCATCGAGTAGTATAATGACAACATGAATGTTATCAGGAATATCACACCTTTTGCAGACAAAAGTTGTTCCTCTGGTCTGAATGGTTCAGATCCAGAACAAATGAGTCACAACTAGGTGAAAGACTTTCCCTAGAAGCTATGGATGCTTGGAATAAGATCTCTAATGGAAGACAACCGTTTTTCCTTATTTTCGATGCACTCCTTCAGAATACTAACATCTCATCCCTGATAGCTCCAACTTTCTCCTCTATTCTCTCTAATGGATTAGGCCACGATGTTAATTTAGCAGCATAACTTTACTCTTTTCTTCTCCCCTCAGCCATGGAGTATGAGCTTGGTTTTATAGGGCTCAAATGGATAGGAATGGTTGAGAAATAGGTGGCTGAGGTGGCCATGAGATCCCCAAAGCATGGATCTCGAGCTTAACTGACCCAGGTGAGTAGGGATAAGGCTAGCCATGAATCCTTTATTCTAGAAGCTTCGTGAAACCTTCTCTTTTTCACCTTTTACTAAGGGTACCACTTATACTCCCTTATGAAAAAGCGGTGCAAGGTGAGAACCATGCCAAAGACAAAGGTTAAAGGCGGTGGCACTGCCTGTCTTACAAATGACTTAGGTGGTGTTGTATAAGGTACCGCTTATTAGCTTAAAGTTAAGAGTGGTGCTAGAGTTATGTATGTAGAATCAACATCCAAAGCATTGTTTGCACTTCAATGTTTGGGATTGAGGGAAAATAGAGGTGTTATAGGTCTTATCACATCTTGGTGACAGGATTTGGGTATAAGAATGAAACATCATGCGGGTTCTTGTTCCGACTCCTCATGTGTAGGTGCCAACTATGCCACCCCTTTTTACTATGATGTCGGGATATTAATGGTGGAAGCGACCCTCAACTTCCCTTGCAATCTGCTTTGAATTTTCTTTTTGTTTGCAGATTTGATATTTATCACCTCAACAATATTTCCTCATAATTGTGGAAACACCACATTGTATTTAGTGCCATACTTCCCTCGCTGCGCCTTGTACGAGGCTATTATGTTCTCTTAGTTGTCGTTGTTGTCATTGTTAGCATCATCATCATCATCGTATATATATATATATATAGTAAGATTTATCAAAATAAGGCTTCAACTGGCTTCCATTGATGATCCCTCTAATTTCTGTGCCATCCAATTTTTCCAATTTCACTTCTCCTCCATCATTGATTTCCTTCACTACATAAGGGACTAACCAATGTGTCTTCAAATTTCTTGGGTGTTTGAAAAATTTACAGTCATACATAAGAACAAGACCTTTGATTGAAAATTGCTTGTTCTTAATGTGTCTATCGTGCCATGCCTTCTTCCTTTGTTTTCCTACATTTTGATGGAATCTTGCAATGAAGCGTTCTTCTTCCAAATGGATTAACTTGAGTAATCATTCTTCGATAGCATCAACATCTGTCATTTCTATAATGGCCACCGCTCTTAAACTTGGTACAATATATTCCATATGCATGACAACCTCATGTCCATACACTAATCAAAACAGTGTCTGGCTTGTTAACTTCTTACATGTTGTGTGATACGCCCATAGTATTGTGGGAATTTTCTGGTCCCAATCATCCCTTCTTTTGTTGTAGACTTTGGTGAGTGCATTTTCCAGAATCTTGTTAAATGCTTCGACCGCTCCATTCACTTGCGTGTGATATGGATTTGTTTTTCTATGGTGTATTTGAAATTCATCCATTAGTTCTTCAATCAACTAATTAACAAAATGTGTACCTTGATCAATAATCAATATCTTGGGGCATCTAAACCTTGTTACCACATTTTCAAACAAAAACTTTGTTGTCATCGCAACAGTACAATCCTTGATGGGCATAGCTTCTTCCCATTGAGTTAGGTAATCCGTCATAGTGATAATATACCTAGTTCATGTGCACTTACCTGATGGACTAATAGGCCCCACAAATTCAACAACTCATTTATCAAATGCATGTAATGTGATTTGTGGAACTAGAGGTGTCTCATCTCTTCTGGATGGCTTCCCCATTCGCTGGAAGACATCACAGTTATGACAATAATCTCTAGCATAGATATGCATGGTAGGCCATCATAACCACGCTTGTAATATCTTGTGAACCATCTCCTTTCCTACATAGTGTCCTCCTGCAACACCAACATGTGCCTCACTTAAATTAATAGGTCGCTCATGTTAAAAAACACAACGTCGCAGTATTTCATATGGGCCTAGTTTATACAAGTGGCCAACAATCAATTGGAAATCTATAGCTCATGTTACTAACTATTTCTTCTACACTATTGTTAATTCAACCGGTGAAAAACTCGTAGCTAGGAATTCTATGATATCCTCATATTGGTCATCAAAGGCAGTTATTGCAAATTGTTGTGTGTTAGGGAGATTATCCTCCAGACTAGTGGGTTCTTCTCCACTCTCTATTCTTGATAGATGGTTTGGTCCTAGGTTTAATCATCCCGGTTTGACAATAATCTCAAAATAAAATTCCTGGAAGAGGAGAATCCATCGACAAATCTTTCCCCCCAACATTGGCTTGTTAACCAAGTATTTCAATGCAGAATGATCAGTGTACATTTTAAAATGTCCCCCAGCGAATAATGTACAATTTCTGCAATACATAGACCATCGCAAGTCCTTCTCTCTCTATTGTAGTGTACTTCTTTTCTACAGTTGATAGATTCCTTCTAGCAAAATCAATGGGTTGATCAATATCTCCTTCTCCTAGTATCGTCAATACCACTCCAAGCGCCATAAAGGATGTGTCAACATGAACATGGAATTCTTTTTTCCAATCCGAAAATATCAGTATGGGTGCATCAAACATTTTTCTTTTCAACTTATCCAGACTCTCTTGGAATTCATCTATCCTCTGAAACTTAGTATCTGTTTTCAACAATTTCTCCATCAGGGCAGTCACTTGTGCATATCCTTTGATGAACTTTATGTAGTATCCCGTTGTTGAGGCCTGGAAAATTGCAGGAGACAACAGTAAGGGATTCTCCCCAATCAACGTTCCCAACTAGCCCGTTGACTGTTTGGTATAGGGAATCCGTTCGGTTTTGCAATCCGGCTACCGTAGGTCAAGTAACAAATAAAAGGCTTTATCGGTTGCAGCCCGGTCCACCGGAATTTGTATTTTTTACCTAAGTGTGAAATGCAAGTATCTAACTACTTATGTAGGGTGGTGAAGGATGCAAGGAGCATTCACAATGTGGTGCACAGGTTCTTACCTCTCGTCTTAGGCTCACCAGCATCTGAATCACACATGCAGCAATGAGATGAGCTAACTACCTATCTATCTACCTATCTATCCCCGAGGAGCCAACTTGTAATTAATATATATGAGTAATGTGGATGTGCACACATGATAAAAGAAATTACAGATAGCTGACATTTAATTTTACAAGCATGAACAATGAAAGATATTTCCACAACCAGATAGCTAATTGTTTTATGATCAGCATACATTACTCATGGTGTCTATTTCATAAAATAAATCAGAAATAATTTAAACAAAGACATAGGTCATAAAGTTAGAACGATCTCACGATTCATGGACACAATGCGGAAAAAAAAAATAGTTCATCTTTCGACTATCCATGGCAAAACATTTGAAACCCCACCGATCTTCTTTCAACAGGAAAACTATAATTTTTTATTGCAAAAGGAAATAGTTCTTCTTACAATATGTCATCACCAGTCTTACTGGGGAAAAAATCCCCTTTTCCTTCTACGCTTCCTACTTTTATACAAAAAAGGTGAAATGGTTGGGCTGCCCAAAGTGACCTTTGGGCTTCCCAACCTTTTGTTTTCCCAACACTTCATTTTCAAAAAGATTTTACAAAATTATTAAATTATTACAAAGTTGACCGGTCCTTTATGAGGAGGGTCCCGCCTGGCTATCTAAGAACTTCTTCCACGCTGCTGCTTCAGCAGCAATGCCTTCTAATGTGCATGGCTCTAGAAACTGAATGTTGATTTCAAACTTTTCAGCTTGGTTCTTGATGGCCTCGATCCTCGCTGGGCTCAACCGAAGCTGATCTTCTAGAAACTGCATGCTAACGTCTACGTGGCCTACTTCATTCTTCAGCACTAGGTCATCAATGGTTGTAATCTGTTGCGTTCTGGCTTTTGCATCTTGGTATCTAATCTGCAATAGTTCTATAAAAGTTTTATGATTCGGGAACTCATCAATCCTGTGGTCAGCCTCTGTCTGACATCGGTTGTATGTATTGAGGATCCTTCTAAACTATTCTGAGCATGCTCCCTGCACCCTTTTGACGGCCTTCTTGAAGTCTTCAGTAGTGCTGACAGCAAACTCTACTAGGTCATGATCTCTTTTGAGGGCTTGCTGGTCTCTGGCTGGTAGTTCTGCTGGAACCTCTGCATTGTTTTCCAGTCTTTCCATTCTGGCATTTAAGACCTCAAGAACATCTTGGGACCTATCTACAAAGTAGGAGGAAGTTTCCATGATTTCCTCTAACCATCTATCAATCTGAAGGACTTTGCACCTTTCTTCTTCCAGAGCAGTCTGCAGCTGTAGCATTTTAGCTTTCTGAGCCAAGATGTGTTCTTTAAATGGCTGCAGATTTGCTTGCTGTACCTTATCTGCCTCTAGATCAGCAGTCAGAGAATCTAGCTGCTCTTGATGTTACTTCCTCAGTTCTTGGGTGTGTGCATCATTGGCTTGCAAGAGGATCCTCATCTGCTCTTCCAGCTCTTCCACCTTTGTTAGTAATTGTCCCTTCTCACTCTTTAGATCCTGGCATTCCTATTGTACTTTCTCTAGGGCCTCCTGTGTTGTTTCCCTGGATTGCATTTCTACTTGGAGGGCCTGGACTTCACCCTTTAAGGATTCCATTTCCCTTCGCATATGTTTAAATTTCCTCTTGAGTCTGTTACCCTCTTCTCTCTCTTTTCTCAGTGTATCTTTCAGCTGAGCGGAGGTTTTCTTGGATGACTCCAGTTCAGTCATCACCCTGTTTATGTTATCTTCCGAGGCATCGATCATTGCATCCCCGACTCTTATAGTGAGCCTAGGATCCCGGTCTATCCCCAACATGACAGCTGTGTCTGTTACCATCCTTCCTGATAGATCTTTCGCTTCAACTTTCTTTTCTGTCCTCCTCATTATTCTCTCGGTGGCCCTATCATAATAGACAGTATTGAAGTCATGGACTTCTTCTCCCTTTTTCTAGATGAAAGGCACTAGCTGGAGCATAGGGGCCACAGGAGTACTGGAAGCAGGTACTTGAAAGGTCTGCACCTCGCAGTTTCCTCCTCCTGGGTCTGCCCTGTTGGTGTTTCAGAAATTGACTGTTGTGTCAACTTTATTCTTTCAGCCTCCTGCTTTTGGAGCTCTTCATCTAGCTTTCTCTTTGCTTCTTCAGCTGCCTATCTAGCTGCTTCTTCAGCCTCTTTGGCTGCTTCTTGTGCTTTCTCAGTCGCTTCTTGGGCAGTTTTCCTCTTTCCTTCTTCTTCACTATGAAGCCATTCTGCAGCTTCCTGTGCTAGTTTCTGGGCCTCCTCCTGTCTCCTCTTGGCCTCCTCTTCAGCTTTGGCTTGCTCAGCCCCTTTTCCACCTTTGGTGGGGTTCTTTGGCTTGAACCTTCTTCCTAGAGCTGTCAAGTTAGGGGCACTTTGGAAGACAGATTCTTCCTTATCAAAGTGGTGAGTATACTCAAAGTGAACCTTGTGTTCCTTACAATGCTCCACCACTTTACCTTGGGAGTCGCTCCTATGAAATGGCATTTCACCAAAATGGAACTTCCCCAATTCCTCTATGAATTCAGTAGCTTGTTTCACCTTGGTGAATTTGTAGCTACCTATCTTGAATGGAAAAGGGGGATATGCAGTCTTCTTCTGTTCAAACAGGAAATTACCTATTCCATCAATGAAGAGTCTACCATGGGCTCTCCCAAAGATCCTATTAAGCATCAGAGCTATGAATCTATAAGGAGCCCTCAAGCTCGCTGTATCATACTCGCATGTTGTTCTGTACCGATAAAGCTTTCCCTACAAGAGCATTTTCTTAAGAGTTTCCACCAGGTCCATTCTGATGTTATCCAGCCAATCATCAGATAGAAAGATTTGAGGTTCTGGTAGGTGATAAGCCAACGCCACATATCCTGGGATAAATGCAGCATAGCCCTGACCTTCAACATTTCCTATGAGCATTGTGGTTGTATCTGTGTGGGGAAGAATCCATCTAATTACCGCAGAGCATGGGAACGAATCTGGTCTGGTATCAACCTTCATTATGGCGGATTTCTCTATGTTAGCATAGATGGGTTCCTCTTCGAGACCCATGTCGGGAACCTCCCTGCGGGAAATTAATCTATATATTTCACCCCATTTGTACTCAGGTTCAACGCCAGAAACACATTGAGTGTCTCCATATATGTATTCAGTCTTTGTGACAACCTCCACCTCTGGCACTTCTTCGACCACAGGGGCCTTCTTCTTCTGCCTTTTGGACATGATGGATTCAGATTCTTCCTGCCATATATAACATTGCCATATTGAGAAATACAAGATGCAAACCTTTATATGAAAAGGTGCAATGTTTTACTTCTTCCTATGTATATCATGACAACAACTAATTCGATGGAACTAAGATACAAGCTTGCATAACCTGACTGACCGAACTAATAGGCTTATTGTAACCAAATGCACATTTTTTAGTATCTTCCGTCTATAAGATGAGACATTATTGTATGACATTAAACCCCCCACGACCATCTTTAAACTGCAACAAACTACATCCATATGCACTGTTCCATTCTCATGTGTTTAATGTGATAGCAGGTAAAGAAACAAATGCATGTATGTGCAGCCCAAAAATTGTCTTAACCATTAGAACCATTAAAATGCAATGTGCAGTGCTCACTAATTTAGCCTGTGTATATCAACAAAAGAGATAATCAGACGTAGCTATATGCGGTGTGACTGTGAGGGTCCTTTATGCTTTCAATACCAACATCTTAATCAACATATATCTTAGCAGGCACGCAATCAATGAGGAGCCACGCCGTTTGCGGAAAAATAATTACATTAACTTGACTACCCATTTCGCTTTCTATGGGGACTACTGTCATCTTGTTGTACTGGATAAATGGGTAAAAGCTACATGCGACGTCTATGGTGCCTGTGCCTTTGCGTTCCAATTTAATGATCTACAAATCGCAGTGGACCCCTTCCAACTAGCTAGGGTTTCAAATCAAGATGCGCAAAATGGCGCGGTGAAACAAAAGTCCAAGGAAATGGGTAAAACGACGGCTACAACCGCGAAGAGAAACCACAGGTATTGCAGAAACACATATACAACCCCCCCCCTTTTTACATAATCATCACTATCTGGGGAAGCTTGGCGCAGATGGCGTAACGACCGTCTACACCAAACCCCCATCTCTACGTGCGGGGTTTGCAAACAAGGCCGCAGGCTTAACAAGTTACTCTGTAGGTTAAAAACAAAATGCCCAGCTAACCGTCAAGATTGACACTCCCCCCACTTATATAAGCCTAAGAAACAATGGGACCGGAACCCCAACGGGGCAAACAAACCACCGCAATTCATGACCACGTAAAACCATACCGGATGTTATAACAAAATAGGAACAGGCGAATAGAAACTACCTGGCATGGGTGCGTAGCCGACGTGGAGATAACTGACGAGCACGGTGAAGACACTTGGACCGAAAGTACTGCAACGGCGAAATGGGAGAGTGCGACAGACAACGAGAGAGCACACTAGTCGACAATGTTGAAATGATACACAAACCCCGTAACCCACTCATATATATAAAAAAATCCACACGTGCGACATAACATATCAGACGGGAACCTATTCTGAATCAGAAGGTGAGAACGCGAAACCTTCCGCAACGACGAAAGGCCATAACGTCAATCCGTCCGCAGTGGTGGGCAGGGCGGGAGAACTCATGATCGGACGTCGAACAGTTTGAGAATCGGAGGACGGAAACTTAAACCTTTCCACAAAGGAAGAAGAGATGATGTTAAAGGCCTCCAATTTAAACTCAAAAGCAGTCGAACAAATCACTCGAATCGGAAGAGAAATGAAAGTCGAAATTGAAAACCTATCCGAAATGGCGGAAAAGATGATGATAAAGGCCTTCGATACCAAACAAAACGTCCAACAGGTCAGAAGTCAAAGGGTTCTCACTTCGCAAAGAAAAAAACCGTCCCCAACGGTGGAAGGATAAAAGCTGGGATCCATCCGCAATGTTAGAAAATCAAAACAGAACATCTTCCGATTCCAGCAAGTTTTCACATGTGTTTCAGGACAACGATCCAGCAAGCTTCCAAAGGCTTTCAAAGGCGTCAAATAAATCAAATAGTGGAGCAACCCAGGCATTAAAACAAACGCTCTGAGAACTCATTGTATCAAAATAGGGAAGGAAATCAAGCTAATCCAAAACATAGGAGGGTCCTAAAAAATTTTAGAATTTTGGGGAATTGTTGCAGCTGCAACACCCGTATGCCCTAGTGTTGCTCTAAATTTTTTAACTATAGTAGGTGGTGGTAAGTCCAGGATGATGGATATTTTAGCTGGATCAACCAAAATCCCATCATCACAGACCACATGACCTAACAAATCCCCAAAAGGCGCACAAAAAATAAACTTCATCAAATTTTGGACAATTTGGTACTAGCAACATCATTTCAACATCATTCTAAGGATTTCTATGTGATCTTTTATGAGACCAAAAATTGTACAATCATCAAAATAAACTTCAAGAAATTTTTGCATATAATATTTTAAGGCAACAACTACAATTCTCAAAAATATTGCAGGCGCATTCTTGAGTCCAAAGGGCATTACCATGTATCAGTAGCATCCCCATTCTATTGCAAAGGTATTCTTGTAGCAATCTTCTTTTGTAATTCTGACCTGATGATAACCCAAGAATCCATCTGTAAATGAATACATCTCTTTTCCTCCAACATTTTCTAATACTTCATTTATAAACGGAGTTGGAAATGTATCGTGTAAGCATGCGTCATTTGATTTATGAAGATCAACACAAATTATGACTTCCCTTGAAGTCTTCTTATCTTGTACTATGATTGGCCTGATCCATTCTGATTCCTCAACTCATTCTATTACTCATGCTTCTAACATTCGATCAAGTTCCACTTTAACTTTCTCCTTGTAATGTGGATTCAGTTGGTATGGTTGTTTTTTTTACCAGTTTTGCATCCAGCCTCAAGGGTATCTTCATTTCACCAAGATCTCCAACTATGCCTTTCATTTCAAAAAACTTTGTAGAGAACAGGTCCCGAAACTCATGTAATAAGTCAGTGATCTTTCCCACAGTCTCGTCATCCTAGTAACTCCAATATTGGAAAACTTTGGGTTTTCATTTGAACCAATATTTACTTTCTTAATCTTGAGTGGTTTCAAGAAATGGTCACTGGTTATAGAAAATCCCTCTACTATATGTATACCTTCTAACGCAATTATATTTATCTCTAGTGGGTCATCGTCATTCAGTTCTCCCATGATATTATAACACTCCATCCAAATGTGTATAGTCATACTACATTGATGGAATTTCTTGTCCGTAATAGGTATCTCTTCAAAAATCTTGTCCTTTATTACCTGTAGTGCAACATCAACTATTGGATGTTTGCTTGTGAATTCAAATGTATGGGTAAAGTTTACAGTTAATATTTTCCACTCAATGGTTCCTCGTCGCGGCTCTTCTAAGGTATACCAACATCTTGGCACCATTTCCAAGGTGTGGATGAATCGATGAACCCATTCTTATCGTGGATAATTTCTCCAAAATGTGTGACAATGCTCAATAGGTTTTCCATGATCTATCAATAGTGTATATTTTTTATCAGAATAATTGATCTATTCTCCAAATCTAATCTCCATTAGTTTCCTACATTGCAGCCATTCGAAGATAGATTTTTTTATGTGTAACCCACCATCTAGCGGGCATAGCTTTCAACACATAGTCCAAAGCGAACAATTGTTGTGATTTTGTGACATTTTCTTCAAATTCTTCCAAAAAGGATGCAAGATTAGGACATCCTTCATACGTAGGAAACGTGCTTTCTTCAGCTCCTACCCTTCAAACAAATATTGTAATTCTTGCACATTTGCACATGGAGACTTCATGCATCCTACTCTACTAATTTTCTAGTGCTTCACCTGAGTCGAATGCGCACAAGCTCACACTATGCCAACTTAGGATTCCATCAGCTGTAGGATTAATTTAGTCTTTTTTCAAAGACATGATGTTCTATAGCTGGCCCAAATAATTTGCTCTCCCTTTGCTATGCACATGCTTGACATATCATTGTCCTTCGAGCAATTCAATGGGTGCAACCACTCTTATTTTAGAAACTTCAAAAGATAATATCATTTTCTTGAAGTTTATAATAGTTTGGTTTTCTATTTCCCAATCAATTCCTAGAAGTGCGGGTATTTTGGATAATATACCGATTGGTAGAACCTTCTACCGGTTTGCAAGCCTTAGATGAATAGGAGACCAGTCCAATTTCAGCTTATTCATGCTCTCCCATGTCTGTCTTGTCAATATATTGACATTTGAGCCCAAGTCTAATATGATATAGTCCATATCATAATCTCCTATCTATTCAGTCATTCCTAGTTCTCGGCCTGTCTTCACTTTTCTCCCTATATGATTGACTCTTTTCTCAAGTCACAGGTCTTCTAAGGTTTCTTCTATGAGTGTTGTCAGTTCTACGACATCATCTTTATCATGGATTAGTGCTACACAACTTATGAAAAAATCTTTGATCTTACTAAAAATTTTCATTGGTGATTTCCTGATTAGTTATTTAGATTGTTCAGGCATAGCTCTAACTTGTCCAGATGTTGACGACTGATTGGTATGAGCAAAGTCTTGTCATGCCTCCAAGAAGAATTCCTTCTTATGTTCAACATCTAGTGGATCTTTCTTTTGTGTCATAGTTCACACTTGCGGTCATTATTGTGGTGTTTTTTGGTCTTCTCCCATTGCAACACCTCCTCTTGTGACTACAATAAGGTCGGGTCGTCTTGGTTCGACATAAATCATTTGAATATTCAGATTGGGGTCTGGATTTAGATTCTGCACTAGGTTGGGGTTAACAACAGTTCTATCCTTCCATTTAACAATAAGTTGTGGACATTGTTTAGCACTGTCATCGAATGCTTTACAATATGTACAATTTTTTGCAGGACTTTGACAATCTCGAGAAAAATGTTCAGGATGACCACAATTATAACATTTGATTTGGCCTCTTCCTTGATCAAATCCTTCTCCTGGTTGCTATCCCTGACCTATAAAATTCCAACCCCCCCTTTACGAAGGGTATTGTTGTTGTTGAGGATATCGATTCGGCTAGTATCGTGGTTGAGGATATTGCTACTGTTGATACTGCGCAAGATGATACTGAGGCTACGCTCATTCAGCTTTCATTTGTTCATTATTTTCCATTAAGTAGGTATCCAGTGTTTTCTCTTGCAACAGCTAAAGTGCTCTACAATATTTTTCATCATGGCCTACTGATTTGCAAAATTTACAATACAAACTAGCGGGTGCACTTACAATCTTCTATAAGTATAGACATTCTTCGGACTTGTGACCTCTAGCCTGGCATACTCTACACAAAAAAAATCCTTGAGTGCTTAATAGGTTCGGCACACCTACTACAACATATTTCATCAGCACCGAGAAATTATCTTTACGGTGTCCATCTGATATGCACCTTGTACACCATAGTTCCTCCTGAACTTCCTTGCCTCTTTTAATGTCATGGGGTTGCATCGTAAGATTGGCCAGCTACGACTGAATTTGCATAATTCTAGAGTGAGTGTCCCCAACTGGCGAGGCTTCTAACTTCATTGTTATTTCTAGAGCCTTTGTCTACGACACGAGTTTATATTGCATTAACAACATGCAGATATGTGGAAGCAAGGTGGAAATAAACCATTCCTTGTGTTGCACATCCTACATTTGGAAAAACAATTTGGCCATTAATGTCTTAAATATCTGGTCAAAATCCCAAACAGATTATGCTGGTAGCTACTTGATCTCCTCGATCTCAGCGATGCATCGGGATTTGGACTTCGATTTCTTAAATTCATAAATCAACCCGAGTTGAATCTCATTGAATGTTTTTGGGACAACTCCTACTGGTACTATGGAAAATTTCATATATCAGTCTAGCGCACAACCTCGTAGCATCATGATCAGCTGTGATTTCTTGGCATTCTCATCCTAGATTTGTCGTATAGTCCAGACAATGTCACAAAGAAACTAATGTTGCTCTAGGTCTTCTAGGCCATTCCCACTGAATATTGGGAGCTTAATATCAGTTCCATCCATTGGATTTGTTGGTGGTACTGTCGGAACAAAATTTGGACTAGTGTTACTTCCTTGTCTATTATTTACAACATTAGTACTACTTGTATTTATAGAAATACTTAGAGAAAGGTCTCGCGATCTTACCTCTGGTACTGTAGGTGATTTGTGTACACATTCTTGTTCTAGAGCTCCATTCAACTCTTCAAAATATTCATTGCCTTCTGAGATCGGTTGATATTCCTCTTCTTCATCACAAGAGCCTTCGTTTAAGTATGATGCGAACTCATAGCCTCCTTCTTCTTTCTTTGTGTTGCAACTCCCTATCCTGAATATAGTTTTTCATCTTTTGTGGGACCTGAATCATCTTCTGCTTCTTAGAAAGCCTGTATCTATTTCAGTTCCACTTTCTCCTGAGAGCATCTCACTCTAGGGTTTTGCTTATACATAGCCACCCTTTTCTATTCATTCTATCATTCGCAGAATGACTTTTTGACATATAAGCATTTTTATCCATGTCTTTAAAGATAACAAGTATCTGCTCCATGGTCCTTGGAAAAATTTTCACTCTGCCTCACTCTATGAGGTTATTGTGTCAACAACAAACTCAATAATATATCCTTTTAGGATACTGTCTACCCAAAATTCCACAACCCTTGATATAAGGTTGCTTATTCTTTACAACTGCTCAATTAAGAATAGACTTGACTCTTTCAGTTATCCTCCCTAGAAATTCCTTTGTTGGGTTTCTAGCTTACACAACCACTCATGTAACACAATGGGAAACTCGAAAAAGAAAACCTCATGAATGTCTGAATAAATGTATTGTTCTAACCACTTTGTCAGTGTCCATTGATATCCTTCACTTTCTTTTCATGCAAACTCTAGCTCTTTAGCGCCCACCTAGTCTTAGATCTCTGGATTTGTTGGTTTCCAGAACATATCCCTTGTCACACACGTTAAGGTCCCGACAATGGAACCATTTTTTGGCCATTTTCTCTGTCCCTCTCTCACGTTGGACCCAGGTTCAATCCCTTCTTGGTCAGCACAAAAAAACACAAGATATCAACCCGACAGAGCGTAGCTTAGCTGTCAGCACCTGCGACATATATGTTGTCTCACCCGAGATATCTCATTCCTTAAGGGTAAATTCTAGAACCATGTTTCTGCAATTTGTGCAGGACGGGGTTCTAGTACCTTGTCTTTGCGCCACGGTTTTCCAACGAAGACCAGGAAGGTGGGATACTGGTTTGCACAGTACTTCAATACCAAGTTATAATTCAACCCTTACATTAGAGGAATTTTGAGGTCTAAAATGGGCCTCCTAAGGAAAATAATAAAATAATGGTTAAAATAATAAATTAATAGTTAAAATAATAAAATAATATTGATAAATTTTGGAGGAAGAAAGAAAAAAACTACTTTTTGTGTTCGTATTTTCGACATATCTCCCTATGTTTTTACTCAAATTTCGATCGGGAGAGCTCGTTGGATGCGTAATTTGATTCCGCATCCAACGAGTACCCACACTGCATACTTTTGATGGACCCCGCTACCCCAAAAACAAGAAATACCTGAAAAAATGTGATGATGATGTCATCATCACATTTTTCAGCATCATCACATTTTTTCAGGTATTTCTTATTTTTGGGGTAGCGGGGTCCATCAAAAGTATGCATTGTGGGTACTCGTTGGATGCGGAATCAAATTCCGCATCCAACGAGCTCTTCCTATCGAAATTTGAATAAAAACACAATGAGATATGTCGAAAATACGAACAAAAAAAGTAGTTTTTTTTAATGACAAATATGTCAATTCAACCATTATGGTTGACTTATTTTATTGAAATTCTATTGGTTCTTGAATTCCAACTCACAAAAACTTATTTTGGCACGTTTTCTTATAAGGCCCATTTTAGACCCCAAATTTCCTCTAATGTTTATGCAGTCTCATTCAAACACACAGTGAACATACATCATAGGAATATTCATTACTATAACACGACATTCATACATTTATCCATTTGCAACACAATAATCAATCAATCATTGAACACAACATTTATCCATTTAACTAAGCTACTCAACATTCACACATATACACAACATATAACATGGAAACCCATCCAAGAAAAAACCACAAGGTGCTCTTCATCTGGCATTGGCATGAGGAAATAGATGCACCTTTTGTATGCACACAAAGTTGCAGACTCAGTTCAAGATCTTATCTTCTATCTTTATAGACTTTTTCTCCCTCTCATGTTCTTTGATATTCTCTCTTTCTCCCTCTAGTATACTCCTACTAGTGATCCGCACACATCTTGGATCAACTTGACCTTCTCTACCTATCTGTGCACTTAGCAACAAAACTGCTACTTTGATGCACTTAGCTATCCAGAGTTATTAACCAAAAAATATCTATCTCCAATCTAGCTCAAGCGTCTTTTCCAAGAGTATAGAGACTTACTCAAAAATGTTGTATCAACTAATCAACTCAAAACAATCTAACCCCTTTTTCAGCTTGGTTTCCTTCTTTTATATCCTTATTACAGACTCATCTTTGGTCGCTATCCCAGTCAAATTACTATCTTTAGCCAACAAGTTGTCTTTCCTATTCTAACAATACACAACAAAAAGGCACTATTGAACTAAATTACAAATATGCCTTTATGTGTGTGGTTTCCACCGGCTCCATCTGAGCTCGTACCCACGATCCCTAAGGGTTGTTTCTTTCTCAGCGTTATGCCTTACTATCATTTTCTTGCAATTACGCTTCTTCACATGCCTACTTCTGCGAATATTCTGCCATGCCACCTCGTATCTTGCTCTATCCTTCTATCGTAGCTTACTAAACTGGTGCACCTTCCTCATCCCGTGCCTTCTCCTCGTCTTCTTCTTTAATTTCCTTCTTTTGTTGCATCATTCTTCCCTTTCCTCTAATGTTGCTTCATCTATCATAGCTCCTTTCTCTTCTCCTTTATTCTCTTCTCCCATACTTAGGCAGAATTATACATGAATTCTTCCCTTCTGTCCCGAGGCCCAACATGCCCTTACTATGTGGTCAAATAAAAATGTCAACACAATTCAAGTAGAGCCTATTTTGGATATGGGAGTAGAGAGGAAGAAGATGACACCTAGGTTTTGTGCAATGACAACAATTTCATTCACTGTGTGTCATGAAAACATTGATGAAAATCAAGGAAATGAATATGAGATTTAGTAAATATATCTATTGCCAATAGCATGATCATCACAATCCAACACAAGAATGAGTATTATGACTAACCTATCATATATGTTTTTTTCTACACTTTAATTAGATATCTAAGTCATCCAAATCACAAGTATTAAGGGACACAATCAATTTTAAAAATCCTTGTATTATAAATTTTTCAATAAATAGAAGTGTTGGGACAAAACTAGGAAAGAAAGGAAATTTATGCTATTGAAGATTATATCTCGTTGATTCCAAACTCTTAGTTTTTACTAAAATGATAGTTTATTCAGATTATGGTGTTCTAATAAATACTTCAATCTACAATTGTTTTTACTAACATATACTAGGAGCGGTAAGCCCCCCTATTATAGTATATTGTTGCATTATTTCCTATATTTCTTTCATTTATATGTTTAGTTTTGAGTTTATTTATAATTTACAGAATAAAAATTCATTTATTAAACTGTAATTGAACCACTCACAATGGAGTATTGTTACAAAAAATATTAACCTTATGATTAGATATATGACAATTTTTTTAGACAATGGGACAACAATCTCCCAAGAGTATATCCAACAACCCGCAAGCCAGATATACCAGAAACTTGTAACTTAGCATGGGCTGAGATGACTCAAAGCTCACGGGGGTGAGCCTCTATCCCAGGGGTCTCCTACCCTTCGAGCCTTGTCACAACAGGCCAATAAACAACCCTACCCCCCACTGGTTTTGAACTTGTGACCTCAACGGAGATAACACATGTTCTTAAACATTAGTCCCACTCAGGTGTTTGATTATATATATGACATTAAATTGCATTTTCAACGTTTATGATATTGTACATTATGGTTAATAATAAAATGCATCTTTTTGAAAATGTTTGTAGTTGTGCTTTAAGGTTGGTTGATTTGTTACTCTTTTTAAAAAAGACCTAGTTCTATGTGTTTACTATTGCAAAATAGTTTTAAGTGTCTAAAATAGATTTATTGCAATTGATTAGAAATCATAAAGGACCTAATTCTTCATTAACTGTGCAAAATGCTTCACGAGTACATAGTAACTCCTAGTTGATAAATAAATGAAACTGAGTATATATCTATCCATATAAATTCCTTATGATTTTTGGTGTCATTTCCATGGAAGTGCTAAGGAATTAAGGAATTAATAGTTTCAGTTTGAGGATTACATTCTAAAAATAATAATAGACAAAGAAACAAAGTGTTTTTGGCATAAAAAATTATTTTTCAATAAAATTATGTAGTGAGTCCTATTTCCCTGAATTAAAATTATGTTAGTTTAGGAATGCATGGATAGGCCTAGGAATAATAAAGGTAGATTTCTTAGAGGAACATGAAGAGTAGTTCTGAATTCCTTTAATCACTCCATTTACTCCATTTCAGGGTGTTGTAAGAACTCGTCCATTTACTAACCCATTGGTATGTAGAACAACAAGAGGAGGAAAAGTAGGCAGAATTGAAGAGACAACAAGATCAAAAGGAAAAGTACCAACAACAAATGCAATGGTGGAAATTGTAATTTGTTCAACTGATCTTACAATGGAAGCGACATAAATTGGTGAACATGGTGAAAATCAGGCAATATCAAATGTTCAAGAAACATGGAGAAAATGAGGTAGTGTCAAATGTTGAAGAAGAGATAACTTTGGGTTTCATATTTTTGATCCAACAACAGTTGTTCAGATGAAAAACATTCAACCATCAGTATTGCTAAATTTTCATGGGATGGCTACAAAGGATATCGATGTTTTTATATAGTTATAATTATTCAAATGATGCACAAAACCTTAAACTATTTCCTACTACTCTTAAGGATGCATATTTATGATAGTCTATGGGATTAGGAGGAAATACTGTTAGAACTTGGGATGATATATGTGTGTGTGTGTGTGTGTGTGTGTGTAATTGTTTTTAAAGAAATGCAAGGAACATTGTAAAGATAGAGATTTGAATAAGAAGATTCTATAATTATACAAATTGAGAAAGAAAGTTTAGAATATTATATTGAAAGGGTTCTATATAAGGATTGAAAGAGACAAACCGAATAAATTAGACCAGGATACAATTCAAGTTATTTTCTTAAGAGGAGTTATGGATGAATCCATGTAGTGTACTCAACTCCAAAACACAAAAACAAAGTGGGATACACGAACTACTAATAAGGGAAAGGTTGGTTCAAGTGAATGCACAATAGAAAAGGGTTTATTTAATTCTATGCCATCATGCCAACAAGTCAATAAAATAAAATCACTTAGCCATTAAAAGAAATGTGACACTTCCTATGTAAACCTTTCCCAAAGGCACATGCGATGCAAGGCATGTAGCATGAATGCAACTGAATATAAGTAAACAATTTCACATGTAACTAAACATTGATGTAACATATATGGTTTGCCACTTGCATCCATTAAACCACACAATAAAATTAGATCTACAGATGCTAGCAAAAATCACTTTTTATGCCACCAAACAATTCAGATTTACAACAATAAAATAAATATGAACCAATCTATAGCCATTTAAACATATACGACATCATATCCAGAAACTGTCAACTATGAGCATATAAGAAACATAAAAACCAGATATGTTGACTGCCCAAAATAATATGACAATGGCATTGTCAACTAGGATATCTAGTAACTCAGGTGTGTATGTGGAATGCGGGGGGGTTAGGCATATGGCTGGGAGCAAGTGGCCCTCTCATTGGATTATTCCTAATGATTAATCAATTATAGGAAGAGCCAAAACCAACCCCCTAAAACTTATTAATGTCAAAATAGTTCATGTGAAGACCCGACATGGACTCGACATATATTTTTTTTATGAAAATACAGTGGAACCTCCCTATTGTTGCAAGTAGGTTTGTTGAAAACCATGTAGCAAGGACTCATCCAGTTTTTTTTCAATGGATCATATGTGCACAAATCGATGCAAAGGAGCCTCTTGTGTGGGGATATGGGGTTTTTCGGTTTTGTTGTAAATGAAAAAGCTAACAATAGTTTGTTTTGAAATTTCCAAATCTTTGATTTATTATTTATTGAGACTAGTGAAATAGAATTGTTGCACCGAGAGGCGCTCTATAGCCCAGTATGGGGGAGATCTTGTAACGTGATGTAACGTTAGTAACGTTTGTAGCATGTCAGCAAAAAATGATAGTGATAGTGAATATTATGGGAGAGATCTTGTAACGTGATGTAACATTAGTAATGTTTGTAACATGTCGGCAAAATAAAAAATATTATCACTTTTGTAACCTTATTTTTATTAATAAAAAATAAATTTTCTAATAGGCCAAAATAAATGTCAGCCACAAAAACAATCTAATATGGGGGAGATGTTGTAATCTTCCTACCTAAAAAAACAACAAAAAAGTAAAAATTTAATTATTCCTAAAAAAAAATTGTGTGTCAAGAAAAAAACACAAAATTGAATTATCCGCCCAAAAATGTTGGCCTTGCACATGGTTTTAAAACAATGTGCAAGGAATTCTAAACAACCCATGGTTTTATTGTACATGATTTAGGAGGCTTTGCACATGGTTTTTAAACCATGTGCAAGGCCTCCTAAACAACCCGTGGTTTTATTGTACATGGTTTAGGAGGGCCTTGCAAATGGTTTTATGACCATGTGCAAGGCCTCCTAAACAACCCATGGTTGTAGGAGGGCCTTGCATATATTTTTAAAACCATGTGTGGGGAAATGATGCAATGTTCGTTCCTAACAAAATAAAAAATATTATATGTCTGCCATAAATAATATTAAATATTAATAATAAAAATATTATATGTGGACCTTAAATAAAAAGATGTGTCTTTTGGTTTGAATCAAATCAATGGATACCTAAGAAGAGGTTTGCACCTCGAGAGATTTGATCCATCTCAGTGCTTGATAGAGCCTAGGATTTGGATCTACCCTGGTTTATAGAATAACTAACTCGAATCTAGTAGTTAGTTTCATCCAAAAGCACTCACATATATCTAGAATAGTAGCTGAGCGAGAAGGGTAGTTGATTTCACGAGTACTAACTTCTAAGTTAGTAACTCCTTTCACCTTATTTAAAGAGGTACACTGAGGATAAAGGAGCAGAGAAGTGGGTTCTATGGGGAATCATTTAAGAGATTCAGAGAGAATGGAGGAGCTGAGAGGATCAAAAGGCCGCTATGAAGTCTTTGACAGAAAGACTGCTTTCTGAGTCATGCAATATATGATGTTCAAATTTCATCCCATTCTGTTCTTTTGTTTCTCCCATATGTTTCCGCGAAGTGTTCTTAGCTTCTTTATAGCTATAATGATTCCTACTGGTTTATGAGGCGGAGAAAGCATTTACAGCTACACTGAATGAGAGGCATAGCTGTAATAAGAGAGAGAGAGAGAGAGACAAGAGTAATCTTTGCATCATAATTGTTGTAATAAAATGTCTTCGTCGCAACCATCGTCCGAGTCTCATTTAGCCCTAAATTTGATATATTACATATAGTACGATATTTTTAGCTCTACAACATGCGTGTGCGTTTTTCAGTTATATAACGCGCTCACGTTTTTCAATTCTACAAGGGCAAGAGATGTAATTTGAATTTAAACATGTCAATTCACTTTCCCGCATGTCACACCACTAGTCCTATGTGTATGGTTTGGAGTTTGCTTCAGTAATACCAAACCTGTGCTATGGTATATGATAAACCATAGCTAATTGGGCATTTCTTCCATTTTATGAAGAAGTCGTTGTTTACACACTTGTTACAGTGTGCTACACAATCATTTTTAACGAAATCTTAAACATAAATAGCATTTTTTTTGCAGATTCTAAATATGAAATTTTTATTAAAAAATATTATATTTTCCTATTTGTTTTCAATTCTATTGTGTCCTAACTCCTTCACTCAAAATACATGTTGTTAGTGTTTTTCCGTCAACTTTTTCAATTCTTAATCATTTTAAAAAGAAGTTATATGGTGCACTAGAAGACACTGACTTCTACATTCTATGAAAAAACCATTTCATGAATATTTCATTAAGACCTTCAAAAGTTGCACCCACAAAAGACCTACCATTTTTGAGGAATGATCACTTAGATAATTAAAAATATAAATAAAAATTACTAATTTTATTTTCGAAAAATAGTGTTGCAGTAGTGCTATATGATCTCTACATGCCTGCAAATTTTTGTATCCCGAAAGCATCATTTAGGCTCTCAAAGGCTGCAACCACAAAAACATATACCTTATCATTTGCTTAAAAAATTAAATGTGATTCTTAGAAAAAATAAAACTTGACATAGTTATAAAAAATTTTAATACATAAACCTCATATATTTGGAAAAGTGATTCAATTTTCTACATTTAATCTTATATACTCAAAGCAAGATATTTTGTGTGAGTATCTAAAAAAAACAATTAAGTTGACGGATGCATGATTTTTCAGTTTTTTATTGCATCTAATTTGCCAAAAGTGACCCTTATATGAGTTTCATAGTATTTGCTACAATAAAAACTTTTATAACCTCTTAACTTGTCAAAACTATAGTGAGCTTGGAAAGCTTCTTGGCAAGTTATAACCTCTTGACTTACTAAAACTATAGTGATAGTGAGCTTGGAAAGCTATAACCTCTTAACTTGCTAAAACTATAGTGAGCTTGGGAAGCTTCTTGGCAATATATATAACCTCTTAACTTGCCAAAGCTATAGTGAGCTTAAAAAGCTTCTTTCCAAATTTTTTGAGCACATGATCAAGATTTTAAAGTAACCAAGTTTTATCTTTTTTAAGGCCTTACACCAAAGTTGGTCTTAGTAAACTTTAATCATCATTATCATCATTCATATATATACATATTTTAATTTAATTTGTATATTCTTGTTAAGTTTTTCCATTAACCTATTTTCTATAAATTTAAGAATAAAATCATATACATAATAACATAAAAGTATATAGATATTTAAAATAAAAACTCATATTGTGAAATATTTTTCAAAAAAATTAAGATAACTCAATATATATATATATGTATATATATTTTAATTTAATTTGTATATTCTTGTTAAGTTTTTCCATTAACCTCTTTTCTAGAAATTTAAGAATAAAATCATATACATAATAACATAAAAGTATACAGGTATTTAAAATAAAAAATCATATTAACTTAAATATATGTGAAATATTTTTCAAAAAAATTAAGAGATAACTCAATAAATAAATTCTAGCATTAACGGTGAATAATATAGAAAACCTTTCATATATAGAAAATAGCGGCATACATATCATGAGAAAACCCACTCACTCAGTTACAATAACATGAGAAAACATAACATTATACAGTGAATAATATTGACAAAGCCCACTCAGTTACAATAGTTATAGTTATAATACTCAAATTATTTGGAAATGGAAAAGCCGAGAGGCTACTTCTGTAACATTATTATTGCGCCGAGAGGCGCATTCTACAGCCCGGTATGAGGTAGAAGTGTGATTCCGTGCTCAACGTGAAGATGACACGTATCACATAAAAAAATCGGCTTATATATCTATATATACAAGTAGGCTTAATAATTAATAATCTTAGGTGTATATATATATAATCTTAGGTGTAAATCAAAACACCTATACACACTTCAAAACAATACGTACAAGCTGGACCTTTTGAATAAGGCTGAGAGCAATAACAGATTTGTCTCAGGAATAAACCAATCTGAGTTTGAATCGTGATCGTGATCTCCATTGGCTGCGGCTGCATTCTTATAAACAAATCTCAGGTATGGATTGTGATCTCTTTTTTTTGCATTTTGAATAAATCGGAATGTTGAATATTCCAGCGCTTTGATTCTTAACCCCGACCTGGATGTCTGCATTTTGAATAAATATGAATGGTGAATATTTGAGCGTTTGATTCTTAACCCCGATATGGATGTCTGCATTTTGAATAAATCTGAATCTTGAATGTTTCCAGCGTTTTACCAATACCAACGTCTGCAATTTGATAAATGTTAAAATTGTTGCCAACTAAATGTTAAAAATTTTCCCAACTTTAAAATGACTGTATAATTTTCTCTCTCAGTTTTGCTTATCTCTCTGATTTTTTTATAATATTAAAAAATCATTGTTCACTGTTAACGCAAATACCCAACACACGTGTTGTAGCAATGTAAATGCTTTGTGGGTACATGCATGTATTGCAAATGTAGACATGACATGTTTGTTCCAGAATGCAGCTACCCTTGTAACCCGTATGTAAAGTCAAGTTTCTCCAGCAAGAACAGCTTTTGCATTATAGACAAACATGAAGGCACCCAGGTGAGATTCATGGTCCAGAAGGCAACGATAGTGCTACCTGCTATATCTAATCTAATTTTATTGAAAGCTCCTCTGATTCTTAATATTCCATAGTTGCTTACTGATAATTAAAATCCACGATGGGACATTGAATGAATAATCGTGTTATTGATGTTGTCTGTCTGTGAGGCATAATTAATCAGAGCAGGTAAGGAATAGTACTGTAAACATGGGATCTTGTGTGCCCTATCGACCAATTTCACCTGCAACAAGTCCACCAAGCAACTTCTAGCGATGTCGCCGCATTTGTATTTCAGCTCCATGGATTGCTGAAGAAGAGAGTTGTCTGGTGGAATATATTCAGACACCTATGAAGAATATTCCAGGCTCTTTACCTATCCCGGTAATTATCCAGAGCCCTTTTTCAATTGCAATTTCGTTTATAGGAGTCCTTGGTACCATAAGCCAGTGTTTCAAATGCAAAGGAAATAAAAGCGCAGGTTTCAAACCCATCCATTAGCATATCCATTTAAGCACGCATGGAGTAAAGTATAGGAAATCAAAACTCAATTTGAAAACATCAAAGCTTAATAAAGAGCATTATTGTTGTATAATTAGCTACCTCATATCAAAATACCAATCTCAGAACAAATATTGTAAATCTAAGTGGCAGGGTCAAATTGAAAAAAACAGCTTCTTACAATTTTTGGAAAAAAAAGCATCATATGTAATCATGTGACTTTATTTATTTCTATAATCACGTGACTTTATTTATTTCTCTCTAATGAGTGATCCATCGCATCCCGCTATAAGAATGAAGTAAAACATGATATATTAACACAAACTGTTTGTTACGGGGTTTAGATGCTGTACTGCAACAATGGAGGTCCACGAACAGGTCTCTTTAGACATTCCAATCCAAGGCTGGGTGAGACTCTGCTACGTTTTCTATGTCCTCTCACAAGACAATCTCAATTTGCTAAGGTAACCATTATTACAATGCATTTTTTTCAGTTTCACCCAAGCTTCAAGGGTCTATTTTACATTCATTCTTCTTAGAAGAGTGAATTAAGGCAACAATCTCTTTATATATGTTTTATTCTATACTTTCTCTATACCTGTGAGGTATTGCCGTTTTTAAAAGCTTCCAACACTTTGCTCTATCAGAGCCAAAATGAATTCTGAATTCTGTATAGTATGAATAGATGAAACCGAGTTAAATCGTGGAATATTGTATTTTGATTTTATCTTGTGATGCTTGCCCTGATTATTGACTAATTACAAGAGGACTGCGTACCTTCTTTTCTCTTTTCTGCAAAATTTTGCTGGAGTGTGGCCTAATTTTAGATTCAGCGTTGTCTCTAGATATAGTCTCCATATTTCCGTTAAGTAAGATTTCTCTTTATACATTATTATAGTAATAAAGTAGATCTTCGTTGGTACGCAATTTAAGCCATTCCTCTCAGATTTTACTATGTAATTTTGGTTTCATTGCTATTAATTTGGATAATTTTGGACTATAGGATGCATGATTAGCGTAGAATTTTAAAAGGCGAACAGAATATTTACATCACCTTAGATCCAACTTTACCTCGCTCTATCATGCGCGCTGAGAAGGATCAAATATTTCGAGGTGCAAACCCTTTAAGCAAAATATATTTGAAGCTACCATAATGTCCGCTTAAAGGGTTTGCATCTCTAAATATTTGATCCCTCTCCGCGCATGATAGAGCCGGGTAAAGCTAGATCTAAGCTGGTTATAATGATTGTTTGAGCCGGGCTAAACAACAATCCAAGTAGCCCATGATAGAGCAGGGTAAAGCTAGATCTAAGCTGGTTATAATGATTGTTTGAGCCGGGCTAAACAACAATCCAAGTAGAGCTCCCAGCACAGCCCCGATTTTCCAGGGCGACGATGAATACTGTTCCAAAAATTTGAAAAACTTGACCTTCTATTTATTTCCGTAGTGCTGAATCACTTTTGATAGCAGTCCCTCGAACACATTGTCTACATCGTCTACGGCGACTCCCTTGCATAGACCATTAAAGAGCTCAGCAACCTCTTTGTCACTTCCAAGCATGTTTTCAACGATGCCCATTCTTCTCAGTAAAGAAACGTCTTTTTCAGAGTCGATTAACCGGTCCATCAAAGAAACGTAACCAGCAACTTAATTGGTTTTACATGATCGCAGCTTGCACATCTCAAAAGCGATTAGATTACGGAACAGCACCTCTGTGTGGTCTGAAATAGAGATCCACGGAAGATAAATTGTGGCTGTGTCCCGGTCAAATTTAATCTCCCGGATGCGGGTGCATGACTCAAATTTGATCCCAGCGTTACTTAACTCTACTGCGCGAGGGAGGTCATTCATACCTTTCTTTATATTTTTGTGGCGCATTATGCACCCTGTACTGCAACATTTGATGTAGCAGCTGATTTGACGGATATCCTCCGTTACTGCAACATTTGATGTAGCGGCGGATTGGCCTTTTTCTTCTGGGACTTTATATCGGTGGAGTGTTATGCATCCGGGACAGCAGCATTTAATAAAGAGGTCGTTTTGATATTGATCACGAGGTGGAGACACAATGAAGCTGTGCAAGAAACCCAAAAGACGATCAGCAGCTTCTTCTGAGGACTGTTCACTCAGCTGATATTTTTTAAAGTCGAAAGGGCATATCTTGGTCAATATTCTATCTCCCACTATCAGTTGTTGAAGCTTTTCACGGGCATAATTTTCAGTCGAGTTGAGCTCCAATTGCAGTAGCTTTTGGAGAACGATCCACGGGATTTGATTTTCAAGCTTCAAAATGTCGTTCAGTATATCGAGTCCAGTATTATCAATCTTATCAGACTCAAAAATAGGTTCATAGCACTTACTCGCTTGGTGGGGTTCGTCTAAATCTCCTTTCAGAGTCCTTAATATTTCAATAACGAAGCTCCCGTCCAAACTTAGCATCCGAGCGAGGGTTTCTCCGTCGCACTCGATTGTTTCTTCGTAGCTGTCTCTGATTGCCTTTTCCAGCTTCTCGATCTCCTTTACTGCACTATGGCAGAACTCTATATTATTTTGATCATCGGCGACGCTTGTAACATGATTGAACCTCATCTTCATCTGACAAAGTGCTTTTCCTTTGTGACTGTCCATTAGACGAAGCTCTGCTGTGTCATACTGATATGGACCCAACGAAACTCTTTTAGGAACATATGAATCTCTTTCAGGAACATATGCATCTCTTTCAGCAGTTTTTGAGTATTTCAGGAAGTTGGGAACTCTAAATATGGACAAAACAAACGGCGATTGCGCAGGATCACTATAGGATTTCTTTATAAGATCCCCCCACTGACGTCGTTCTAATTTCAGCTTCCCGTGCTGCGACATCTCTTTATCATGAGACTCGGCCGTTGGCTTTTCATTGATCAACGCTAAATCTTTCCCTTTACGTTGCTCCTGCTGCGACGTCCCTCGTTCATCACTTGCTAAATGGGACTGGGATGATGGTTGCGACGAAGACATTTTATTACAACAATTATGATGCAAAGATTACTCTTCTCTCTTTATTATTACAGCTATGCTATGGCTCTCATTCAGTGTAGCTGTAAATGCTTTCTCCACCTCATTAAATTACAGCTATAAATAAGTTAAGAACACTACACGGGAGAAACAAAAGAACAGAATGGGATAAATCTGAACATCATAAATTGCATGACTCAGAAAACAGTCTTCCTGTCAAGCACTTCATAGCGGCCTTGTGATCCTCTCAGCTCCTTCATTCTCTCCGAATCTCTTAAATGGTTCCCCACAGAACCCACTTCTCTGCTCCTCCAATCTCAGCGAGCCTCTTTAAATAATGTGAAAGGAGTTACTAACTCAGAAGTTAGCACTTATGAAATCAAGTACCCTTCCCGGTCAACTACTAGTCTAGATATATGTGACTGCTTATAGATGAAACTAACTACTATTCTAGGCAGCTGTTCTATAAATGAAACTAAAGCCAACTCAACTTTTAGTACAGAATTTCATGGTTTAGAATGTTAGATACACATCCATCTAGGTTAAGTCACCTGACACGGGGACACGGGACATGAAGGACACGAAAATATGAGAGTCCGACACGGACATGGTGACCCCCGGAATCAGAACACTTAGGATACGTTTTATATACATATATATATTTTTTAAAAATATATATTAAAATTTAAAAAAATAGACATATAGATCCAAAAATATTTAGAAACTAGAACATTTACAAATATTCAGTAGAAATTAGAATAAAAACACATTAATGATAATTGATTACTATTAGTAATTAGTAATTACACATTTGCCATTTAGAAGTCATGATTCACAACACATTTGTCATTCACAAATCACAATAAGACACATAGATGCATGTCGAAACCATATTTCTCATTAAGTCATCAAAATCAAAATGTATACAATGTACTTATATGTCGGAATGCCACTTGGCACTGGCAAATGCCAAAATAGACTAAAGTCTAATAGTAAATACAAAAAGGGGTGGATCAAGATGGGAGAATCCCATATGTCAGTAGTCCTCCTCCATGCCTGAATCAACATCAACATACTCATCACTGCCCTGATCCTCATCCTCCTCCCCCTCCTCCTCCTCTCTGCCCATCTGATGACTTGCATCTCCTGCTGTGGAGGATGACCCCTCCATACGATCACTATCATCAAAAGTGACCGGCTCTAGCACTGGATCATTAAGATCCATGTTGGCTAATGCCAACTCCATACTGCTGTCCAAACCCATATCATCAGGAAAGACATCCCACATCTTTCTCTTTCCCTTCACCCACTCCTCCCTCTTCCTGTAAATAAGACGAAGGTTGGAGTGCACATACACCATTGACTCTGCCCTGGACTGCTCAAGCCTGAGCTTCTTCACACTATACAAGTTCCCATATGTGCTCCAATTCCTCTCACAACAAGAGGATGATGTAACTTGAGAGATGATCCTCAAGGCTAACTTCTATAGAATAGGGGATGTTTCCCCATGAGTTGCCCACCAACCATAGGGTTTCTTACCCCCTATCTCTAAGCACATCATAGCCTCCAAATCTCCCAGTGCTAGTGGAAAAATCTACAAAGCCCTCCTCCGCCTCCTCAAGCATGTCGCTATCCTGAAATAGCTGTCTAAGTGCTATCTTCCTCCCATGTGCAATCTATGCATCCATGTGAGGAGGGACTTTGTGTGAGGCCCCCGATCCACCAGTGAGCCACTCCTGAGTGTAGAAATTGGGGTTCAAGGAGTGGGCCAAGCAATGCAAAGGTGTGCAATTCTTATCCCACCTAGAGATAAGAATATCCCAAATAATGGTCCATAAGTTCTCTGTCGATGCCCCATACTCGGGACACTCATTCTCCATGACAATGGACCTCATGGACTCAATCATGGAATCCCACCCCTCATAAACCTCTGCTAGGATGGGCTGGTCTGTGTCTACAAACCGCAACAAAGAAATGATGGGATCCATG
>LPNX010061013.1:32665-66017 GCA_001517045.1 Pseudotsuga menziesii | reverse complement strand
TGCTAGCAGCCTTGCAAACAGGTGCATTGTCCGTGATGATTTGTACACACGAATCAACACCTACTTCTTCAATGGTTTTGATGAATAAATCACCCATAAATTCTGCATCCTTGTACATCCACCGCTTTCAAGAACAACGGTCCATTTTGGGAAGATACCATGAAATTCATGAGTGGATGGCGTGCGGGATCCGTCCATCCATCAGAAACAATACTCACTCCAGATGAGGGCCATGTTGCTATAATTGGCTCAAGGATTTTATCTACCTCCTTCTTTGCTTTAACCAACAATGTGGTTCTAAGCTTCTCTGAACTAGGAGGCACATAACCACTTGGAGCTCGTTCCAAGATAGTTCGAACCATCTCAAAATACAATGGTGATCGTGCAACATTGAATGAGATGAAGTTGAGGTAGAAGAAAAATGCAATGGTAAGGTCTACCTCTTCTCGCGCTTCTTGTTGGAAAATCCTATCCATTGGACCACCTGTAGATTGCCTCTTTATTGTTTGATAAGTATCTCCACGCCCATGAATGCTAGGTGGAAATGGAGTCTTGGTGCTAGAGGACTTCCTCAAAAATGGAAGAGGAACATCCTCTTTTTTCTTGCTTGCTGCTGCCACCTTCCCTAAGCCAACATGATCCTCTCTTTCCATATCCCTCCTTTGGTTTGCAGTCACCACTTTGCATGAAGAAATCCCACAAGAAGGAAGGGCCAACAAATGGCCCTTAACCCGGAAATATGTGCTCTTGAACTCATGGTTGCAAAAATTGCATCTCCAAGACACATTGCCTCCCCCACCAAGCTTTGCCCCGAGCCCATCTTTCCTTGTCACATACTTCCACAAAGGGTATTTTTTTTCTTGGGCTTGTTGTCTTGCTAAAACAGGGTTATATGGAGTATGAGCTCCACTAGCAGCCGATGGAGCACTTGATGGAGGAGGAGAATCGGTTGTGCTTGGTGGAATAGGAGGGGAGGCCCTAGATGGTTCATTTCTCCCTTTCCTTTGACCCCTACCTCCTCCCCTAGCTGATTGAGACATTCCTTTTCTTGTGTGATGGTTGAGCTTGCAATCCTCTCCACAAATCCCCCGAAATGCACTTGGAACCGCTTGGAAACAATGGATAGCATTCAAATATCCTTCAAAACTCCTTCACCTGCACATAAAACTCACTCTCAATCAATTGCTTCCTTTCAAATGACAAATAGAAAGACAAAAAATCAAATTTAAGTGAACCGGACTGTCTCTTTCCGTGGGTTACGTGTCATGTTTTTTGGGGTTCGTGTCCGAAAATTGCGATTCGTTGAAAATCGTGTCTGATTCGTTGGCAAAATCGTGTCCCAATTTCGGATTCGACCGAAGGTCGAATCTCCCTCGTGTCAGACACGAATCGTGTCCGATTCGTTCCCCACGGGACACGAGGGAGGTATACAATGAATCCAGTTTCTTAGGTTAATACTTTATTATTAAGATAGAAAGGTATTTATAGGGTGGAAATAATTTAAAGAGGATATTTTTAAATAATTTTAATGAGTGTGTATAAAAAAACATATTCTAGAAATCTAGAACCAAAAATGAAACCAAAGCCAACTCCAAAAATGAAACTAAAGCCAACTCAACTTTTAGTACATAATTTTATGGTTTAGAATGTTATATACACATCCATCTAGGTTAATACCTTATTATTAAGATAGAAAGGTATTTATAGGGTGGAAATAAAGAGGATATTTTCAAATAATTTTAATGAGTATGTATAAAAAAACATATTCTAGAAAAGTAGAACCAATTTAGAAAAATAACAAAGTCTTTACCTACCCATTAGTCTCATAAATGCATCATTCTCCCCAAGTATCAATAATGTGGACCTCCTAGTTCACATATCCACATAATCTAACATCCTAGTTCACATATCCACATAATGTAACCTCACGATGTTCCGATTGATTTGTATCAAGGGTGTTCTTTTCAATAGTAACCATTCCCTAAATTCTCGAGTATAAAGGTTCGCCAATCATAGTAACACATCCCAAATCTCTTATATGTATCTATGAGGAATAATCAATGGAAGAGCATGCCACAAGTGTTGATCTATGTCAACAAAATTGTTCTCTATCCAAATATCAAGCAACTTTGATATCTCATTTTTTCTAATCTTTTAGGCTATCCTTAAAATTGTATGTGGATAAATATAGGCAAGAAACATGGTGTATGTATATTATTAGTCTTTGTTTTTTGGGTTGGCAAGGGCTCTATGAATTAGCTTGCCATTGTTTCTAATAACTTTGCATACAAATTAAAACTTTTATTCAAAAGTAAAGATAACACTTTTGCAAAATGAATTATACGTCAAGAACCGTTTTATCAACCAATGAATGAAATTGACTTCTTATTTCGCCTTTTTTCAAGGTAAACATGTTTTCACAAGCATCTATGTCCTAAGTTTTTGGTTTCAATTGTTTCAATTGAACTAATGCTAATAGTTTTAAACATTTAATGTTTTGCTTATCGTCTTTCTTTGTGATCATGTCTTGGAACTCCACCGCCTCATTGCCCACCTTGATGTGCCAAATGTTCCAAAACGCATTGCAGCGACCTGCCTCTTGTAGCCATGCCATGCACAAAAAACTTACATTTGTCAAGATTACGCTCTCTACTTTGTTGAGTTGTCCAAAAACGTTGCATCCAAATTCTCATTGCAAGCTAAACAAGGAAGCAATTAGTTTCTTTCACAGAGATTCCATGTCATAAGAATCCACTATCAATCTAGAATAAGCATTTAAAAGTGTGGAAATTGAACCCAAGAGATAGAACAATTACACTCACAAAATTGCTAATCAAACATGCAAAATTCACACTAAAGGAGACTGAAATTGGAGCATAACACTAATCTGTATTCAATAAGTGTACAATAGCCAACCTTGTGAAGTAATAGGCTACTGCAATATATCATTACATGAGAGAATAAAATGCATAAAGATGCCATTCAAAATAGTAAAAAGGTAGGGTTACTAAATCTAGTCAAATCCCCCATAGGTGCATAAAGCAGTTTTTAAATCTATGAAGATGCTCACGAATTTGCTAAGTCAAGTGGGAAAGCTAAAGAGGGATGGAAAGAA
Organism: Pseudotsuga menziesii; assembly: GCA_001517045.1. NCBI lineage: Eukaryota > Viridiplantae > Streptophyta > Pinopsida > Pinales > Pinaceae > Pseudotsuga > Pseudotsuga menziesii. Next base: position 62,902 of record LPNX010061013.1, on the reverse strand, counting down.
AAATCATACATGATTTTATTTGGAGAAAATGAAGGAGGATGATGTGGGAAAAAAACAAGTCAACTACACCTAGTCTAGCTTTTCTTTTTGCCTTAAGTCAGAATAAAACAAGGTAGCTTTTAAGAAAAAGCAGATATGCACTTTGGAGGATCTGGAATAAAGAAGACATGCTGAATTGGGTTTTTAGGATGTTTCCCAAGCACTCCATGACTCAGTTTTAGCATGTGTTGACTTCTAGGACTTGTAGAAGGCAACTAGCATATAATGGAATCTAGGAAACTAGGTAATAAGACAAAAATAATTAAAATTAATGTCTAAGGTAGGTAACTATGGGTTGATAGTTGTAATAAAAAGTAGACATAGAATACCAGCCATCAATTGAGAAGAGAATTAAAATAATAGATAATGATATCTTAACAAAGAGAATGCAACTTTGGGTAGTCTAAACAAGGAAATAGTAAGTCTCTTTAACAGAGAGCCCACACCATGAGAATAAACTATCAAAAGAACCTATTAATCTAGTAGAAGCAATTAAAAACAAAGATAGAATACCTGAACAAAGAGAATGGAACTCTGGATGAGGTGCTAGGAGAAAAATTTCACTTCTGTGGACTCAGCTCGACTCTAAACAAAAGATAATTTCGTTGACCCCATCATCTCTGACTAACCAAGGGTTCGAATGGAGAGTGATTGGAGTATCGGTAGTAACATGGGTAACACAGTTAATTCATAATTTGAAAAGTATTAAGGAAATTTCAATTCTACTTATGCCTACCATTTTAATATTTTGAAAAGGCCACAACATATGCTCATTCTATAGCTCTATGTATACCCCACTAGCATCCCAATACCTGGAAAAATGCTATGCAACTAGTTTTGATTATAAGCCATCGAATCTCAAGGCCCCCGTGAATACCTAAATTCTTTTTAGTGTTGTCGATGACTGCACATATGAGAAAAGCTTTGTTGACTAGCACAAGCAATGTCACATCAACTTTTGTGTTTCTTTCTTCACCTATTCGATCCTCCACCTGGATTATTTTTGCAGTTTTAGCTTTTCTCGAGCTTTTTATTCTTCCAACAACCTTTCTCTCTCTAGTTCCTCTTGTCTTTGTTGCTCATCTAGATTATTCTCTTCAACCTATCCTTATTTGTTTTCCAGCTACTCAATGTTTTCCCTTGCTTCCAGCTCTTCTTATTTCTTTTGAACTTTGACATCTTCTTCTTCCTTTTGTATTTATAGCATCATGGTCTCCTCCTAGGATTTCAATTGTGCAGATAAAAAAATGTGTTGTTTATTCTATCTTTTTCCCGCACCTTGTCTTAGCCTCTCTTTGATGTTTTCTTGGTAAACCACTCTCTTGTCAGTTTCCTCCTCAGTATCATGTTCATGAGTGTAGAGCCAGCCATAAGAAACACTAGCACAGTACTTAGGAAACAATTTTAAGAGGATCATGCCTCCTGAATATCATTTCATAAAAGTGATATCTCCCAACTTCTATTTCCTCGACCAATCCATGAAACATATCCAGTTATGTACATGACACAAATCCATCTACGAACATCCCTAGCTAAGTGCATGACACAGATTCACCTGCACACAAACATGAGCAGTCTCAACCTGCAAACTAATCCAGTTATTTGTATGAATAGTTGTGGGCTTGAGAGACAAGGAAATAGATTCTCTTACTCAATATTTCTTTTAACAAAACCTATGCGCCCAGTCCCCATATTGCAAGTGTGATTTCAGTGAATGCAAGCGGTGGAAAATATTTTTTCTTATTCCGATCTATCCATGATCCCTTGAAATATTGACGCTAAGTACCATACCTCATTTCAATGGCATTGAATTCACCGGTCATGAGTACCATATTCCTAGGGATGTGTTGGGTGCACAAAAAGAAAGGTTGTTGGGGCCAATCCATGCCCATAGGACTGTTGGATTATCTTTTGCATGATTACTTTGTCAGTGGCATACATAGGTAATAGGTGAGGAGGATTTTGGGTTCCATAAACTCCGATCTATGTCCCTTCATGTGTAAAGTACCAGTCACAAAGACTTCCAAACCATTAAGCTCAATAACTATGGCTCAAATCCAACCACCATTTCCAGTTAAAAACCCTTCTCTTCCACTTCTACTTGTACATTATGATCTTTCTTCTGATTTTCTACTGCTACTTAGCTGGATTTATAGGAACAAGAGTGTCTTGTTCAATCAATATATGCTCAGTTCTACAAGACTTCTAGAGAAAGTCTATTCCTTGACATAGAGAGGTGAAGTTGAATGGAATCATCCATGTAAGCAACAAGATGAAACCTTCAAGGGAATTTTCCATGGATTGAAGCCTAAGCTATGTGAAATTGGGTGACACTCTATCAAACAAGTGCACTCGTATTGTATAACTTAAAGGAAAGTGCAACAATCATAGCAGAAAACTCAGCAGCACTTCAACAAAGAGGTTGTACTAGATGGATGAGTTTTCTGGGATTGATAAGCATCTGAGTAAAGAAGCATGCATTTTTTTTGATATCTCAATGTGCTCCTGCACGTGAGTCCCACCTTTGTTGATAACAAAAATACATTTCTCAATGTATTTATCCTTCTTACATGTTGGCTCTCAACTATATGCATATTCCACAATTGTCTTTTTTGTTCTGCTAATGCAGTGTATGTTTAATCACGTCATATTACGAATGTCTATGTGAAATATCTTTATAAATGACAAATTGCATTCTCTTGTTACCTTGATATAATTACCCATCAGCCATTTCGATGTTATAGATAAATAATTCAACAAATTTAAGATACCCATGTATAGGTCAATGCATACAAACATATACATATGCATAATGTGAGAATAGAAGCGAGTTGGTGTGAGTTACTTACAATTCAAAAAAAGTCGTATGGGTGAAAGTTGTTTTACAATAGATTATTAATCTATAAGATGAAGATTCAACGGAGTAAAACTAACCCTAAAAGATACGAGGATAAATTATTCATGAATTATTACATAACCAATGTTCTTAGTGCTATGGATTTTTGTTTTTTGTTGCAAGCATTTCTTGTCAATGGTGCATTATTTTTTTGGTATGTTGTTGCAAGTTGAGAGCAAGATGTATACATCAAAGGTTCCATTGCTATACATGACACACTCCCTCCATGCAGTGCATTGGGTTTTCAAGCGACCCCACATTGTCTTGTTGGGTGAGTAGGTGACTCTATGTAGTGCGGGTTGTCAAGTGTACCCATATATCATATACATATTATCGTGAGTTCCTACAGAAGAGGACAAATAAGGATTCCAAATAAAGTATTGGCTAGAAGACAAAAATCAATTTAAAACTTTGGTTAAAACATTTTAAGAAGAATTCCCAAGTAATAACATATCACAAGGAATTTATAGGGTTTTTACCCACCTCCAATGCATTTCTTAGTGGGTTGTACCTACCCCGATCAACCTTACTTTCTAGTAGGCCAACCACTTCATCATTTCCCCTCTTCCTCTTTCACAGGAAAGATAGAATTGATAGTTTTGTTTTGGATTATGGAAATTAATCCCAAGTTGTAGATCAATTACACTCACAAATTACTAGTCAAACATGCAAAATTCCACAAAAAGGAGACTGGATATGGAGCAGAACACAATCCTATATTGAATAAGTGTACATCATCCAACCTCATCAAGTAATAGGATGTAAAAATATATAATTACATCAAATATTCTAAAGCATAAGGATGCTATTCAAAATGGAAAAAAAGCAGGCTTACTAAACTAGTCAAAATCCCCCATAGGTGCATAAATCACTTTCCTAAAGTGTCAAGATGATCATGAGTTTGAAGAGTGAGATTTACCAGCTGATAAGTGATGGAAATATATCAGATCCATGATTTTGTATGTAGAAAAATAAGGAGGATGTTTAAGGGAAGAAAAAAGGTAGTTACTCTTAGACTAGTTTTTCCCTTTTTTCCTTAAAACTGCTAAAAGCAAGGAAGCTTTAAAAAAAAACATAACTGTGCTTTTTCTTTTCTAGAATTACTGCATAGTTGTTAGAATATTTCCCAAAATGTTTCTAAAGAACTCCTTAATCCATTCTGAGCATTTGTTGACTTCTAGGCGTAAGTGGATGCCAACTAGCATAGTAAGGAATCTAGGAATCCAGGAATAAGACAAAAATGATTAATTAATGTCAAATATGGGTAACTATGGGTTTTATTATTCTAACCTCCCCTTAAGCCCAAATTTATGTAAAATATAAAAAAAATATAGGTCCTAGCAACAAGGATTAGTCACCCTTTACATACTGCTTGTCCATACAACCAAGGAAAGAGGAAAAAACCCAAGGGGAAAACCCTCCCTTAAACATGACATAATAATTTTTTTTGGAAATCTTGTTGTCAATCATTATTCACCACATGATAAAAAATACCCAGCAATGAATTGATATTACTGAATTTCTTCTCACAAAACACCTTAGTGAATATGTTTATTACTTTCTCTGAAGATGCACAGTGGAGTAGATCTATGGTACAATCATGCACAAGCTCCCTAATAAAGTGCATATGGATCTCAATGTGTTTGGTTCATTGTCTTTGAACTATATTAGTGGATATTTGAATGGTGATTTGATTGGCACAATAGATGACAATGGAATTATCTGATTCGATCCCACATTCTCCAAGTATTCCCTACAACCACAAACATTGAGTAGTTGCATTCACAACTCCTCTATACTCTTCCTTTGTAGATGAGAGTGCTATGGCACTATGTTTCTTACTTGAAAAGATGATTGGTCCACCTGTAAGCATGAACACAAATCCTAAAGTATAATTTCGACTTGTGTTTTCACCTGCCCAATCACTGTCAGTAAATACAACTAGTTCTAAGTCATATTTGTTGCATAAAAAATCCCATGAGTTCTTGTTCCTTGAACAAAGTTCAAAATTCTTTTATCTTCTTTCCAATGGATTTCATGAGGCTGATCCATGTTTCTAGAAGCCACACTAACTTCATAATATGTTTCAGGTCGAGTATGTGTAAGCTAAATAAAACACCCAATCAACTTCCTATACGGTGTATTATTTACCAAAGGAGAAGAACTTGCTTCTTCAAGCTTCAATTCAGAAAGGAATGGAGTCTTGCTTTGCTTGAAATCCATCATGTTAAACATTTTGAGAATATATGAATCATACTTGGACTGATTAAATTTGATTCCATGTGAGGATTGATAAATTTTGAGACCCAAGAATTGGATCAACAATCCCAAATCTATCATGGAAAAGGCATGGTTCAATGCATCCTTAAAGGAGGCAATCTCTTTATTTGAAATTCTTGTTACAAATAGGTCATCCACATACAAAAAAACAATTAAATAACCATGTATCATCTTCAAATATACCTTCGGATCATACTTGCATCGAAAAAAATTATGTGACAACAAAAATCCATCAATCTTTGTATACCAAGCCCCAGGGGCTTGCTTTAGCCCATGCAATGATTTATTTAAACTAAACACTAAATATGTATTAGACAAAAAAACTTTATGTTTCTACATATAAATACCTTCTTTTATATCTCCATGTAGAATGGCACACTTCACATCCATGTGATGTGCCTCCCATTGCCTTGAAGTTGCAATGGCAAAAGCTAGCCTTATGGAGTCCATATTTGCTACTGGTGAAAAGGTCTCATTATAATCAATACATTGAACTTGTGAGTATCCCTTAGATACCAATATTGATTTATATTTCAAATTTGAACCATCAACAACAATTTTTTTTATAAAACCAATTACACTTTACTATCTTTCTTCCCAGGGGAGATAAACTAGTTCCCATGTGTCATTCTTCTGGAGCGAACTGTATTCTTCCTTCATGGATGTTTTCCATATTGGATAATCTGATGAAAATTCATATGTATGAGGGTCATATTTAACCATAAAATATCACTTCTCAGCAAATAATGGATCTTTCACACAAAGGGCACTCTCAAATTGAGATCTAGTCCTCCTAGTGTCACTAGGATTCCCAACTAGTTCCTAGCTGCATGAATGGTCCTTGCTTCCCATGTTGGTATTTTAGGACTGTTAGGATCTAAAATTAAATCATAATTATTAGAAATATTATAATAAAAAAACTCATTAGTATCTTCACTTACAATCAGTGGTTGTGGTGGTGAAGAGGACTCTCCAACTTCTACTGCTGCTAAAGGCTCTTCTTCAAACTGAACACTCCTTTCAATGAAATATTTTTGAGTGCTAAAGTTGATCAGCTTGTACCCTTTTGAATATTCATAATATCCAACAAATAGGAACTCCTAGCTTTGGGGTTGCAAATCCTTCCTCTTTTGAGTTGGACTTCTAGCCCAAGCCTTTGAGCCAATAATTTTGAAATGGGTCACATCTGGCTTGCGCCCACTCCAACATTAGAAAGGAGTGATTCCATCAAGTTACTTGTGAGGCACCCTATTCTAGATATAGGATGCACATTTGATTGCTTCAGCCCAAAAATTTGGTGGCAAATTTTTAGACTCCATCATACAAGTTGCCATCTCATTGAGTGTTCTATTCTTCCTCTCAGGAACACCATTTTACGGAGGTGTGTAAGGAATATAATGCTGCATATTGATACCTATATATTCATAATAATGGATGAAATCAGAATTGAAATAATCACCACCATTATCATATCTAAGGATCTTGGTTCTCCTCCCAGACTAGTTCTCAACTAAGGCTTGAAAGACCTTGAATCAGTAAAAAAATTTAGACTTTTTTTTTAGGAAGTAGACCCAGCAGTATCTTTAAAACATATCTATGAAGGTTAGGACATATTTGCTTGAATTGTGGACATATGAGGGAATGGACCAAAATGTTATTGTGGATTAAGTCAAGGGGTTCAGAGTTTCTCTCATGACTATCTCTCTCATACTTGTGCTCTGGGTGTTTCCCTAGGATGCAACCTTGGAAGACTCCCTTAGAAAACTTGATCTTTGGTAAACCTATGACCATGTCTTTGACACTCAAATATGAAAGATACTATTAGTTAAGGTGGCAAAATCTCTCATGCCAAATCTTGCTTGATTCATTAGCATGAGTGAGAAGAGCAGAGAGGTTTGAGAAAGGTAGGAAATTAAAAAACTTGTATACCTTCAAATTGTGATCCACATCACCTTTTGTTATGACTCTCCCATTCGAAATCTCTAATATTTCAACTTCATTGGGAGAGAAGATGAATTTTTTAGGAGACCCAGTGTGGGTCATCTGACACATTGATGAGAGGTTAGCAGCAAGTCCCGGTACATACAACACATTATTGAAAGAACCATGGTAAAGATCAATCCCACCTTTCCCCATACTATCAGTAAAAGAGTAATCTCCCAAAAAAAAATTGAACCTTTCGAATCATCAAGAGAGGATAAAGTATCTCTTATAGAAACCTTGTTTCTAGAAGCTCTAGAATCAATGATCAAGGTGGATGATCTTAAAGTGTTGGTAGCCAAGGCATGTACTCTCTCCTTGTCATATGAATTTGATCCTCCTTCCCTCTTCTTTGCACATTCAGGAAGGGATACATTGTTCTTCTCCAGGATTTGGGTCAACATGTCAATTTTATTTTTCATACAAGAGCTCTCAAGATGACATCCCTTACTAAAATATGCACACTTGCTCATTTCACCTTTGATCTTCTTCTTCTTTTGGAAGTTGTTCTTGTAGCCTGAGGGTTCCTCTTGAGAATTTGTCTTGTCTCTCTTTTTCTCAGGTGGCTTCTTTGAATTGGATTTCTTCTTTCCTTTAGAATCCACCCTCGCATATCCATCAACCAAATATTGGTCTTTGGAATGTTTGATGGTGCCCATCATTACCAATTTATCTTACTCCTGGGTGAGGGATTCCATGAAGTCAACAAGATTAGGCATATTTTAGGCTCATGCTGTCAATTTGGTGGCATGGAAGGTCAAAACAAACACTAAGTAGTCAAGAACAAGATTCAAAAGTATGGTTAAGACTATTTTCTCTTCCTTCTTTTCGATTCCACACTGTATTAACTACAAAACTAAGGACTTAATCTTCAAAAAGTAGACTTGCAAGGATTAGAAACTGCTGGGACTCAATGAGATTAGCTCATTCTCAATTTGATTTCTTCTCATTTCATCCTTCTTTCCAAATAAAGTCTCAAGATTTTCCCAAACCTCATTTGGTAATGTCAATCCATCAAGATCGAAGAGGAGGTCTCTTGAAATTCTCAAGCACAAAATACCACAGGCCTCATCCCTCCTGTTGTGCCATTTAATTTTCTCTACAACTGCATTGGGATGTACCTAAGTTTCCATGGTAACCCTATAGATGCATTTATCCCTCAACAAAATATCCATCTCAGCTTTCCATTCGAATAAATTTAATGGAGTCAAGATGATCCTTTGAAATTGGTCCATATCTCAACAACTGTTCCCTTCAACCAACAGAATGTGCTCCTAGTCAGTGATGTCAAACCTACAATAGAAATATGAAAGGAAATAAATTGATATATCAAGGCTCTGATAACATGTGGAAATTAAGCTCAAGCTGTAGATCAATTACACTCACAAAATTACTAGTCAAACATGCAAAATTCCACAAAAAGGAGACTAAATATGGATCATAACACAATAATGTATTGAGTAAGTGTACATCAGAAAACCTCATCAAGTAATAGACTGTCCAAATATATAATTACATCATATATTCTAAAGAATAAGGATTCTATTCGAATTGGACAAAAAGAGGGCTTACTAAACAAGTCAGAATCCCCCATAGGTGCATAAATCACTTTCCTAATATGTCAAGATGCTCACGAATTTGATGAGTGAGATGTACCAGCTGATAAGTGAAAGAAAGATATTAGATACATGCTTTTGGATGGAGAAAAATAAGGAGGATGCTTAAGGAAAAAAAAGGCAGTCACTCCTAGACTAGCTTTTCCCTTTTTGCCTTAAAACTGTTAAAAGAAAGGAAACTTTCGGAAAAAGAAGAACTATGCTTTTTCTATTATGGAATTACTACATAGTTGTTAGAATATTTCCTAGGATGTTTCTAAAGCACTCCTTACTCCAATTTTAGCATTTGTTGACTTCTAGGTGCAAGTGGATTCCAACTAGCATAGTAAGGAATCTAGGAATCTAGGAATAAGACAAAAATGATCAATGAATGTCAAATATGGGTAGCTATGGGTTTGATTATTCTAACATGGATGGGGTAAATTTTATAGGAGAGAATAGTGAGGTAGTGTCTGGGGAACATAAATTTGTAAGACTAAATATCGGTTGTGTCTTTATAGCGTGCATGAAGTGCCATTGGAAGATAAATCCTTTGGTATCTGGATGATTACCCAATTGCCTTTGCTACTTGGATGTTTACCCAAATGGTTGAATATTCTAGTACCATTGGTTCAAAACATGCATTCAATTAACATATGTGGGAAGACCATTCATAGACAAGCCTTGGATTAATGGGTGATTTGTTCTTAAAAATGAAAGTTTCCTTTATTGGCAACCTACTTTGACTTCCCTTCGTAAATTGGAATTTTTATCTCTCAGCTACTTGCTTTTACGATTTGACATTCAACAATATTAGAATTATAATATCTTATATTGACCTTTCGTGACTTTACCCACATCATACATAATAAGGATCCCAATAATAAAGGATTAAATACCAACCATAGATCAACAAAGATCCCACCGAGATAATAGGTTACCCAAAATAGGACCCTTCAAAAGAATAATTTAAAAGCAAAAAAAAAGAATCATCCAAATCTATATTGAATCGTACTTCAAATGCATTTATATTAAACAACCTATATTGGTCATATGAATATCATATTCATTATTGTCAAACTTGATGCATGTAGCCCAAATATATTGTTAGCGTCTTAGACTTGTGTTATAAAGACAAAAGGGCACTCCATTCTATTTATTTTTTTCATTTTCTTTGAGCTAGTGATTAGCGAGTTGTTTAAACAATTTATTCTTTGAGATAAAAATATCTTATTGTTCGTATTTTTAGAGTGTTGTGTTAGCATATCTAACATCCTACATCCATTGTTTTTATAGGCTACATAGTGTAGTTTCTTTAATTATGTTTTAAAAGGATAGAGGTGCATATCAGCTTACCATGTTGATCTACCTTCTATCTGTTAAGATTTCATATCCTTAGCTAGATATATTTAGTGTTTAACCAAATTCACAACAGTAGAATATGAAGAATCACTGAAAGAAACATAATCAAAAGATAGACAAGATATTTATCGTGGGAAACCCTCAAGGGGAAGAAAACCCAAAAAAACTTCCTTTATATAGATGTATAATATAAAACCACAAAACATGTATTCTCTTCCTTGCTGGTATCTCTCTCTCTCTCTCTCTCTCTCTCTCTCTCTCTCCTATGCACTACACAATTGAGTGTGTGTGTTTTTAAATGAGGAACACAACTCCTCTTTTTATACTCTTTCTGTCACTTGAATTTTACCCTCACAAGTTGGGCCCACTAAACTAACTCACTCGACTTCACCTAGGAAGACTCAAAACAATATTATATTATATTTCATTGGTGTACTATTGACCCAACTTACAATGGAGGTTATACCTCATGACTCTATGATGACCAAATACAATAATAACATCTCAACGAAGGAATAATACATCTCCCTTGGGGTACATGAGTACAATACATTTAGAATGTTCTTCGAAGTTACAATATGTTAACACTCCCCCTTAGTGAGAAGAGTATTCTACTAAAAAAAACATCATCAACTATAGGAATAGCGAGAGATAGAGTATTCAGTAGTATCAAGGTAATACATATATACATGATAAGAAGTTTTCAACGATCATCAACAACTGGAACAGTTACTGGAATATCTTCAATATATTTACTACTGGAGCATTATCTTCTACATCACTCAATCACTTAATCCTTTTGCAGAAATGCTTCGATCCTTTGATCCTTTGTAGAAACACTTCAATCTTATTGATCCTTTGTAGTAGCACTTCAATCTTCTGATCCTTTGCAACAACCCTTCAATATTCTCTATCCTTTGCAGCAACACTTCGATCTTCTCGATCCTTTTCAACAACACTTCGATCTTCTCGATCCTTTCCAGCAATGCTTTGATCTTCTCGATCCTTTGCAGCAACACTTTGATCTTATTGACCCTTTTTTGTAACACTACCTGCAGTACAATTGATCTCTTTGTGGGATTATCAATCCCTATCACTTTAGGACATAGGTCCAAGGATGATGCAATCCTCATCATCCTACTCCCCCTTAACGAGGAGGTTCCATATTATCTACCTACTAGATTGTCCAAAAATGAATGCTGGACCACATTGTCTACAAATAAATGTAGATCTAATACACAAATGAATGCAGGACCTATCATCTACAAGGACTCATCGAAGAACATCCTCATCCTATTATAGCTAGGACCACTCCGAAGAAGGTGTTATTTTCTATGGCATATACAAGTGAATGTAGGCATACATTCCATGTGAGAGTATTTTCTACAACTAAATGCAGATATTGTCTGCAACTGAATGCAGGACCCATCGTCTGTAAGAAATCAACGTAGACCATCCTTAGCTTGTTAAAGTTAGGACCACTTCCAAGCAAGTTTTATTTTCTACTACATTTACAACTGATTGTAGGAATACTCTCCATGTGAGAGTATCATCTGGAACTAGATGTAGATCTCATCCACAATTGAATGCAGGACCTGTTGTCTGTAACAAATAATCATAGACCATCCTCAGCTTATTAAATCAACAACCACTCTCAAGCGAGTGTTATTTTCTACGGTATCTACAACTGAATGTAGGAACACTCTCCATGTGAGAGTACTATTTGTAGTACCATCCTCATCTAGTAAAATATAGGACCACTATCATTAAGAGAGTGTTATTATCCGCAAGGCCATCCTCAAAAGAGGATACTATCATCCACCAATGAAGGTCGGACTTCATCAGCATCTATAGGCACACTTGGCCTCTTTGGTACAGGAACATAACTTCCATCCCATCATCAATGGAAGTCTCATCATCACTCCCCATTTTTTAGGGAGGTTTGGTCATAAACCTGCTCCCCCTTTTCTAGGAGAGTTTGTATCATCATCATTCCTTCTTTCAAGGAATATCTGTATCATCATCATTGTTCCTCCTTGTGAGGAAAGTCTGTATCATCATCATTGTTCCTCCTTGCAAGAAAAGTCTTTTTGGACTACAGCAAGCTTGTCACGAAAGTATTCAAACTTTACTCGAGATAAACTCTTGGTTAGCACATCATCAAATTCCTCATCGATACTCACATACTGGAGTTTTATAGCTCCCTTCTGTACCATATCCATTATGTAAAAATATCGTATTTCTATGAGCTTTGATTTATCACGGAACATAGGATTCTCTGTCATCTTTATACAACTTTGGTTATCACAAAGAATCACTATGGTATCCAACTCCATATCAAATAGACCTGGCATTAGCTTCTGAATCCATATGGCTTCACAACTAGTGGAGTGAGTTGTTATGTACTCTGCTTCAGCCATACTATGAGCAACACTAGACTGTTTCTTACTAAACCGTGATATCATGGCAGATCCTAGACAATAACATCCAGCTAAGGTGATCTTTCTATCTGTGGAACTTCCTTCCCGATCTAAATCCGTATATCCATACAATCTGTAGTCATGATCTCTATCATAGTATAGTTTAGAGTTTATGGTACCTTTAAGGCACCTCATCACATTCTTTGTAGCTATCACATGAACATATATAGGTTTAACTAGATACTGACTTGTGGTGTTCACAACAAAGCATATATTTGTCCTAGTATTCGTCAGATACATTAATGACCCAATAATATGTCTGTACTAACTCTGATGATTCATCATATAACAAATTCAAGCTGGTATCCATGGGTATGGCCATGGATTTATGGTCCAGCATATCAAATACTTTTAAGATCTCCACTGCATACTTTTCGTGGTTTAGAAAGATTCCTTCTAGGCTCTTCCACACTTCTAGCTCGATAAAATAGTGCATCAATCCAAGATCTTTCATCTTGAATTATTAAGCTAGCTTCTTATTTCTTTCTGTGACATGTTTCTCATTTCTTGTTAGAAATAGATCATCTACATATAGCAATAATATGACAGGTTCATCATCTGATGTATACTTCTTCCTCAATGACACCATTCAAGAAGGGTGTCTTTACATCCATCTGGTGTAGATTCAAATTCATCATGGAAGCAAGTACCATGATGGTTCTCATGGAAGTGTACCTTACTACTTGTGCAAATGTATCTTCATAATCAATTCCCTCTTTTTGAGTGAATCTTCTAGCCAAAAATCTTGCCTTGTGTTTTTCGATACTTCCATCAGCAACATGTTTTATCCTGTAGATCCACTTGGAATATACTACACTCTTCCTTTCTGGTTTGGGTACTATATCCCAAACATCATTCTTAATTATTGACTAGTATTCTTCCGTCATTTCTTCTACCAATTATTTCTTCTGTATAGCTTCCTCGTAACTGGAAGGTTCTTGATCTACAAGATTAAAGATCAAATCTACATAGTTGGAGAATGGATTTGATCTCTTGTTTGTTCATGTGGATCCTTCTGGAGTTCCTTACTTCTCTGCTTCTTGTATGATTTCTCTTACCCAAGCATGTTTTCTCTTTCGATATATATCCATAGTAGAGGGTTCCCGAGGTTCTATTATATCATGATCTTCTGATGCTACTATTTTAGGAGAGGGTTCAACTTATACCTTTATCGTAGGTACATCCTCTTCGTGTAATTATTCAAACTTACACCTTCTGTATTTCTTAAAATTTGTTTCTTCATCAAATGTTACATCCCTACTAATCTCTATATGATGGAATTTTGAAATGTATATCCTAAAGGATTTGGAGACTTCACAGTATCCAACAAATATTCCCTTCGAAAGGATTCAACTTGGTTCTCTTCTCTTTTGGAATGTGTACATATAATGGACATCCAAATATATTGAGGTGGATCACTTCAAGTTTCTTTCCTCCATACATTTCTTTAGGAGTTTTGAATCTAAGGGAACTGTGAGATAATATGTTATGCACATACACAACTACTCTTTCTTCTTCATCCCATAGATGCATGGGAAGGTCTTAATCATGAGTCATTGTTTTCACTGCTTCCATAATGGTTCTATTCTTTCTTTTCGCAACACCATTCCATTGGGGATTGTGGGAGTGCTTAGTTTTCTCTTGATTCCGGCTTCTTTGCATAAGGATTCAAATTATTTTAAAGTATATTTTCCACCATTATCTATTCTGAGTGTCTTGATTCTTGTTTCTAAATGGTTCTCTATCAAGTATTTGAATTCCTTGAATTTCTTGAACACTTCACTCTTTGTCTTCAAGAAGTATATCCATGTATTTCTTGAATAGTCATCAATAAATGTGACATAATATTCATATCCACTTAACTATGTGGAGGGCATAGGACCACATACATCAAAATGAATTAATTCCAACGTACCTTTAGTCTTTGTGTCACTCTTCAAAAATGGATTCTTGATATTCTTTCCTCTTGCACATCCTTTGAAAGTACCTTCATGATCGATATTAAAATATGGTACACCTGTTACCACTTTGCCCATGTAGGGTAATGCTTTGTAGTTTATGTGAGCAATACTTCTATGTCATAGTTCCCTTGAGGTACTGGTTGGCATGGACAAGGGTTATTTCTGGATGTCCCTTAGGTTTGTACAACCCTCCTTCTTCTTCACTAATGAACACAACATCTTCAAGTGTCTTTCCTTTGGTCCACATTAGTACTTTTCCATCTATAAAAGAAATTCTTTATCCTTTCTTATCTAATGCTGAGATGGAAAGTAAGTTAATTTTCAAACCTAGTACATATAGTACTTCCTTCATCTTCATGGAGGTCCCAGAGTCAATCTTGTAGCTTGATTCACCATTTCCTTTGATGGGATATTGTTGTAATATCACAGATCACATAGGGTTACCAATAATACACATTAAAAGCATACATACATGATAGAAACAAGAGATAAGAACAAGTAGGTAGAATATTAGATTATATTATCATGAAAGGGTCCATACAATACAGAGAACTAAACCGAGTTCTCATCTGGCTCAATAGACTAATATATATGAATTACAAAATGGTTACAAATAACTACCTGTCGGTTCGGTCAACCGACACGACCTTATATGGGCAACCTAATCTCTAATTAGTCAGTTGATCGAATTAGTCAGCTAATTAACTAAGTTGGCTATCATTCTAGTCGGCTTACTGACTTGCTCCTCCAACATCTCCCCCACAAACAAAACGTTTCTTCGTCCTGAAGAAATAGGGAGGCACTAAAATTTCTTTGCGTTTCCTAAGTAGTTATTTCTATGTTTGATCTTCATGGGCTGTGAAGTTTGATGGTTGGTCTCTTCTGTACATAGACTTTGACAATTGCTTCAGCTGTCATCGCCAGTTGATGTTGGAATTGCATCCAACTTTGCAGTATTTTATGGATGTCGATGGTTAATGTAGTCAGACTTGATAATATCGACATTTTCACTTGAATGGAAAGTTCTGCTATCCTTTCCATGTAGAGACCCAAAAACTGGTCCTTTTCCTCTGCTGTTTCAAAAATTCATTTCATTTGTGGGCAGATGATGTCTAATTTTTCTAAACTTGGAATTGCTTGATGCACCCACTGATGTGCTTGTCGCTTGAGCTTTTGCAATTTGGATGTTTCGAGAACTATTTGATTTTCAATTGTGCTTCTAAGTGCTTCCTCTATGATTTTTCTCTTCTCTCTTCCCTTCTTTGTAGCCTATCCTCCCTCTCTATTTTCTGTAAGTCCGTCGTACCTTTGTGTGACACTATCCTTTCGATTTCCTTTTTAGGCCGACTTCTTATCGCTGGTGAATGGTATCTCTTTATTCAAATAGAATCCTCTCCACTTTTACCTCGACATATGACTAGCTACTCCCCCATAGCCTACCCGATGCTTTAGAAAGCCCTGATAGTTCTGTTTACTTGCTTAGGAAGTATTCCCACTCCCTTTTGCCAATGAATTTATCCCACTTCTTTTGTTTTTCTACCCAATTAGGGTTGGATGGTGGTCCACTTAGTGATGGACGAGGTTCAACGATATGACCCAATCCTTTCTCTATAAAAAACTTGAACAACGAGGTCGGTAAGGAACACAAGAATTTCTCAGTAAGGTCTATATAGAATTTCTTCTAGATGGTTTCCACCAAAGTTTTTTCTTCTATATCTTGTTCCTCGCAGAATTTGTCGGTGATATTTTCAAACCACTCCGACAGGTTTGTCCTTTCCCCCTTAAATCAGTTTTTCTAGCAGTTGTTGGTCTTTAATCGCTTCCGATTTTTCATCTAGAAGGTTTTTCAAGAGCTAGGCTACCGATTGTACAAAATTCTCATGGGTTTTAGTAAAGAACCTTTCCTTTGCTTGAGCAGTCATTAATTTGTTTCTCCGTGTGTAATTTTGCAAGCAGTTTGCTATTTTACGCTCCCACCAATCCTTAATCTCTTGTTTTGATATCATCTACTTGTATACATCTCAGACATGTACTATCGGCAATGGAAGCAATGTTGTAATCTCACAAATCACATAGGGTTACCAATAATACACATTAAAAGTAGACATACATAATAGAAACAATAGGTAAGAAGAAGTAGGTAGAATAACAGATTATATTATCATGAAAGGGTCCATATAATACAGAGAACTGAACCGAGTTCTCATCTGGCTCAACAGCCTAATATATATGAATTACAAAACAGTTACAAATAACTACCTGTCGGTTCGGTCAACCGACACGACCTTATATGGTCGACCTAATCTCTAATTAGTCGGTTGATCGACTTAGTCGGCTAATCGACTAAGTTGGGTATCGTTCTAGTTGGCTTACTGACTTGCTCCTCCAACAAATATTGATAGTCATCTCCTAATGATACATTCTGCGTAGAGTTCTTCTCTTCAAATATTGACAGAGTTTGATTCCTCCCTGACTTGCTCCCCCAACAGATATTGATAGTCATTCCCTAATGATACATTCTGTGGAGAGTTCTTCTCTTCAAATATTGACAGAGTTTGATTCCTCCCTATCATGTTTTTGAAGCATTAGTATCAATAAGCCATGTCTCTTCACCAAGTATTACAGGCCTAGAGAGTGCAGAGAATAGTACACAGTCTTTGACATTTTCTTCTTTTTCTTGTATATTTAGAGGTATTTATTGTTCTTATTCATCCTCATCTTCATCTAGATGAGCATGATTTTTTTTGTTGTTGTTATTCTTCGATGGAAACTCTTTGGCAAGGTGTCCTATCTTATGACAGTTATAACATTGATATTCTGAGTAGTCTTTCTTCTGACTGTTTTCTCTTTTTCTTTGAAACTTATTTGGAGGTCTATACTCCTTATGACTATCCTTATTGAAGTTTGATTGTCTTATTCTTCTAGTATGGGTGTCTAGATATTTATCATCTTCTCTAAGTAGAGCTTCTCTGTTAGCTACTCTAGCTTCTTCTTGGATGAAATCTTCCCGTACAATGTCAAACTTCATACTTTATTTTATGGAAAAAAATAGTTTGTATGAATTAATACGAAGGTCTACTGAGGACATTAAGAGTAGTCATAACTAGTTCATATTCATCAAGCGAATATCTAATGGAACTTAGTTGTTCCTTGAACTGGGAGAACCTTGTGAAGCAATATTGAATGGATTCTCATTTACTCAGCTTGGTACCCTTCAGTTGAGCTCTCAAATTCATCTTTCTGTTGATTTTATTTCCCTCATACATTCTAGAAAGTGCATCAAACATTTTCTTTGGTGTCTTCTTAGATGACACTTGAGGGATCAAATGATCTTTGATAGAATCAACAATGATCCTCACTGCCTTGATTAGGTCCTTTCGGTGCTTCTCCTTAGCTTCATCTTCTTTCACTTTTGCAACTTTATCTTTCATGTATTTTTCAAGATCATTCTCTCTAATAATGATACCAATACTATATTTCCATGCTAGGAACTTTTCTATTCCTTCTAACTTGTCCTCAAGCTTAGTGCTTGGGGCCATCTCATATAGGAGGTCACTAAAAATTGAAATTTCTCAAAATTAAAAGTTAACCTTACCAAGATATGCACTTGACTAAGGAGAGTTGGTTGGTTTGCTTGGTTTATGGAGATTCAAAATCTTCACCCTTCAAAACTTGCTTGTGAGATTTTCGTTTATGCAGATTTATGGTTCTTGTTTTCTACAGTTTTCTCGTTCAGGGCCAAACTAGGTTTTGGTTTTCGCAGAGATTGACCCACTCAAAATATTTGATCTAGGGCTTAATATATGCACCCTATGGAGGCACAAATTTCTATGCAAGCTAATATTCAAAATCCAAAACTTTCCATAAACCCTAATTTCTTATGGAGGAAGAGGAGAGAGTTTCACCTTGTGAAAGTTGTTCTATTTAGGATATCTCTGATACCATGTTAAAATTTCATATGTTTATCTAGATATCATTAGTGTTTAATCCAAATTCACAACAATACCATATGTAGAATCACTAAAATAAACACAATCACAAGATAGACACCGTATTTATCCTGGGAAACCCTAAAGGGGAAGAAAACCCAACAAAACTTCCTCTATATAGATGTATAAGATAAAACCGCAAAACATGTAGTCTCCTCTTTGCTGGTATATATATCTCTCTCTCCTATGCACTACACAAGTGAGTGTGTGTGTGTTTAAATGAGGAACACAAGTCCCTCTATTTATACTCTTTCTCTCACTTCACTTTTTCCCTAACAAGTCGACCCCACTAAACTGACTGGGAAGACTTCAACTAGGAAGACTCAAAACAATAATATATTATATTCATTAGGGTAATATTGAACCAAATTACAATGGAGGTTATAGCTCATGACTCTAGGATGACCAAATACAATAGTAACATCCCGACGAAGGAATAAGACATCTCCCTTGGGGTACATCAGTAAAATACATTTAGAATATTCTTTGAAGTTAATATATTTCAACACTATCTATGTATCCACTTACCTCTATATCCACTGATTGATCTTACAAAAATTACTAACTAGCGTTAATCCTCAATGCAATCTTATAAAATGATTTCTGGGAAATTTAATCCTTGGAATTCTTAAGTTTAGTCGTTAATTTCTCGTCCATGGATGTAATTTATACAATGGCTTTAATGATCTTAAAACAAAAGTAAATTGATTGTGGATTTATTTCTGATTTGAATTGCTATATGCTTAGTTTCAATTTGAGAGTTTGAATGTGCAACTTACTCATACTTGTTTTTTCCAATAGAGTTTTCTCTAGCAATTAAAACTGGAACAACTCATTAACATGGAAAACACACGCATGCATCCCTTTGCATGGATTCATGTGGAAGAATTCACAATTTTTATTTTTCCTTTGTATAAAAAATCATAAAAATTATCGGAGTTAAAAATAAAGTTGGAATTCAGAGAAATGATGTACAACATGATAGGTATGTGTGATGATATGACATAATTTACTATCGCTTAATACCTAATTTCGGTAAAAATCGATATGGCATAGTAAAATCTAGGAAATTGAAGATATCACTAAAACCCTTACTGTAATTTATGGAGCGAATATAAGAGAAACTCTCATACACAAAAAGAATTATATATTACGCTAGAAATTGAGTTAATGATTAGTTGAAAGCAGTTGGAATTTTATTGGAAACTGATAAGAGACCTAGGCTGCCCAAGCCATGAAGAAATAATCATTTCATAATTGTGCAAGACCTTCATAATTGTTGTTTCCAATATAGTTTTATCCAACAATTAAAACTTGAACAACTCATTAAGATGGAATATAGGTATACACATCCCTCTACATGGATTCATGTGGAACAATTCTCAAATTTTATTTTTCCTATGTATCGACGATCGTAATAAATTGTTGAAGTTAAAAGAGAAAGTTGGAATTCAAATTATATTAAATGTCTCAATGGTTGATAAAATATCCTATCAAATGACGGTCAAATTAAAAATTAATTCTCATTCCAATATTTTAAATGTCTATTATGGTTGTCTTAAAATTAGATTTTCAAGCTTTTTTGTGTAACCAATTGTCTCCAATGATTGAATAATGACCAAGGTCTATTAATACTATTGTCATCCTCATTGCTTTTCATTTTGAACTATAGTTTATAGATAATGTTGTCATCCTCGTTGCTTTGCATTTTGAATTATAGTTTATAGAACTACTGCTAACTTTTAATTTTCTAAATCCTTACTTGTGCTTTAATTTTCTGAATCCATTTTCTAAATCTTTACATAATATCAGGGTCACTCATATTTTAGTTTTATGTTTCTTCAAACAACATTTCTCTCAAATACAATATTCAAATACTTACAATCATTTACAAACATGTTACAATACGACATTACAATTGAACACATGAGCTAAGCATATGTTCTCACTATTACAAGACTACTTGAAAGATAAACCAATGCTTACAACGTTTACTATCATGCCTTTACTCACTAAGGATGTTCAATGATTACAAATACAAAATTAGACTACAATTAAATTGATGATGTTTCTATTCCTTATGCAGAGACTATGTTTCTTTTCAACTCCACCTTATTAGATAAATAACTATTTCATGTCAGCATAGCCATGTTTCCAGTCTATTAGGAACCTTCCTTATCATATTACAATCTAATGTGAACCTATTAATGAAGAGGATGGATACCCCATTAACTTATTGGTATGTTAATCTTGTTAGAAAACTTAATATACAAACAAAAATATTGGTTACTACTTGTTATACCTAATTCTCATTAGCATCAAGTTATGAGATCAAAATCTCAATAATTTCCTTAATTCCTCAAGTGTTGAAGTTGGAAATGGGAAAGGATCAACCTTTTCATACTTTTGGCCACCACCGCACTTTCAATGTGGTCAAGTTGTGGTACCCATATTAGTAACACCACTTTTCTATTTGCACTAAGCAGTGCTACCACCTGTTATCAATGTACAAAGTGTGGTTCCCACCTGGTAACACATTTTCCCCTTGAAGAAGGAGCGGTTCTCTAGTTATGAAGGGAAAATAGGAATATTTGAGAGGTTTCTTGAAGCTAACCTTCGTGGAGCCTCATCCCTATGGTTCAGGACACCTGGAGCTTGATATCCTTCATTATAGGATCCTCCCTCCACCTCTCCCATGAAATCCTCAACTTATCCTATCCTCTCATTCCTTTATATGCTAGCTTACCCCTCATGGGTAAGGGGAGGAATAATATGTTATTGCGTCCAAATTATGGCCAAATTCAGTCAGACCATTGAGGTGATTAGTAGGAAATATTGAGGATTTGAGGCAAGGTTAATTCGAGAAGAGTCTCTTAACACCAAGGAACGGGTTGTAAACTCTCTCTCTTTGTGCTTTTAATACAAATGTAGTTTCTTTTCCACATGCAGTTGTATGTTTGATTATCATCTTGTGTTTGTTGTTTAAATCTTTTTTCTTATTCATAGGATTTTAAGTTATCTTGTTCCTCTTACTTGTTTGGTGTTTTGTTGTGTCGCTTGCAGGTCATCTGCATAGATCAAGGACTCCAAAGATCAAGTTATTGTATCCTGCGGAAGGTAAGAAGAGCATCTAATTCAAGAGGTTTATATAATCCTAGGAAAAGTTTCTATATCTTGTTATCATTTTGTTCTAGTGTTGAGTGTTTTAGCCTAGGGAATTAGCCCCTGTCAGCAATGGCTAAGCAATTCTTGTAACAAAAGTGGCAACAATACTAGGGATATAGATCATAATTCTTGGTTTTTCCTTGTCTTCATTTTTTAATTTATGTTCATAGATCATATCTACTTGTGAATTAGCCGTATTTGGTTTGAAACTGTTAGATATTCCTTGGTTCACCTCTAATGCTTCATATTCTTGTTGTTAAATAGCATTTGAATCCACTACATGATCTATAACACTTATCTTTTCTCGTTTTGTTGTGATTTCAAATTCTTATTGGGCCACCACACCTAGGTAGAGTGAAAGGAACAGCAACCACACCTTTCCTTGAGGAAACCAGCGGGGCATTGCGCATACCCATTGTACAGAGAGCAGTGCCACCACTCTGTATGTGTTGAAAAAACATGATGCTGGATCGATAACGCTATGAACCTAACTGTCAAGTCACAACACCAGGTTGGTGTATTAATCCCTAGTCAAATTTTGAAGTCTTGTATTTAAAATTTGGTTTCTCAGTGCTTTTGGCTTTTCTGCTGATAGTTTCAATTATTAAACAAGATCTGGAAAGTATGTTTAGGATTGATTTGTTTGCACTTTCAATAATTTGTTTGATTTTGGACATTGTGCTTCTTGTTCATTTGGTTTTGATTTGAAAGAGGAAGTCTTTGAAAAGTAATCATCTATTCATATCTTTAAGTGTTTCTTAGATCCACTTATAGGAAAGTAGTTTTACTTTTGTTTTCTTCATAGCTTGTTAAAAGAGTGTCTTCATATTTGTTATTGAAAAAATTGAGAGAAAATTGATCATATATATTAGAATAGGGATGAAATGTTTATTACCTGATTAGTCTCATGAAATTTTAGGTATTCATTTTTTGATTGCTTCTTGTATGTTTTATTCTCAACAAAAGGAACAAAATAGTTTATTTTTGAATCTTTCTTTCATTTGAAGAATTTAAAAAAAATTGTGTACAAGGTAGTCATAGTAATTTTTATTTTTAGAAGAGATCTCATTCTTTTTTCTTTTCAAAATTCTGCACTAGAAGTCTTTACATGCTTGCATTAGGAATGAAGAATACTTCAATACTATTTTTGTTGGGATTTATTCGTTTTGGAAAAATAGGAACTGAACCTCTATCCCTTCCCTAAGTAGGGAATCTATGAAAAGTTAAAGTGAAAGATTTGCATGAGAATAATTGCATGGTTTTACATTTTTATACTCACCTCATGCATTCTCCTAACCATAGAAGATAAAATTAAGTGCCGGTTTAGGTTAAAATTTGTAGAAAGGTGTGATAGGTTTGAGACATGTTTTGACATCATTCAATGTAGGATTCGTCACTATTTTCCTGCACTACATCCCGAGGATCATGCGATTCTTCCATGTATTGTTGGTATATCAAATGGCCTTTCACGTACCTTAGAGGTATATCTAAAGCTACTTCATGTACTTGGTGGTATATAGGAAGGACCCTTTCAAACGGTTGTGCATTAGAAAACACTATTACGAAGTGGATCTCCCACGTACCTTGTGTATGTTGGGAGACACTTGAATGGATAATGAGACCAATTGACCACAACCCTTTGACCATCATATCACCACAATACACCAAGAAAAACACGAGGAGATTGCTACGCACATGCAGCATGAGTAGTTGGGTATTAAGGAAAGGGTATAGTTCCAATCCTCCTTGTCACATTTTCTATTGGAACCTGCGGTATATCATGAGTTGAGGTAATTTGACAATCCTTTGAGGATCCAAACTTTTAAACCATTCCTATCATAGTTTTGATTGTTGATTTAGCTTGAGTAGCGTTTGGTATGCATGATTAGCTAGAGGTTTATTTGTGAGATCATTTTTTCCTTTTCAAATTGGTTGATTTCCCGTCGGGATGATACTGCCGTATACATGGGTTGTTACTTGAGCATCCCTCAAATCCTATGAATCGGCCTCCCATGGAACGAGAGATGGATACAAGTTCTGAAGCAAGTAGTGTTTCTATGCCTGAATTGGAAGGAGTGCTAGTTATGAAAGAGGTAGGTGAATTCTCTCCTCCCGCCAATGTTCCCATTATTGATTACTCAATACCACCTTTAGTAGAAAAAACCTCCTCTCGAAATCCATCTTTTTATGTCCCAATTCCTTTTGTAGCTAGGCTCAATAAATTTCATCCTGATGAAATGGTTTCTCCTATATTTGGGGCAAATGCTCCATTTTGGGAAACCTCCTTGGGATGGAAAATATAGATCTCTCAACTCGGTTCTACTAGTTCCGCAAATGTCTCTTTGATGGAGCTAAATCCAAACCCTGGAAGGAACTTATCATATCTCCTACCTAGTGATATTTGGGTAGATCATTAAATATCCCTCCTAGTTAGATTCTAGAGAATGCTCCACTTGCACCAATGGTGACTAGGATTACCACTCCTACGAGAGTGCTACAGTTTGTTCCGAATCCTATGTCAAATTCTCCATTGGGAGGTATTTCTATGCTTCCCATGGGATTACTGAATATTGGAAGCCAATTTTTAGCCCCCACATCCCATGTAGCTAGGGGACCTTATGTGCCTGTTTTACATAATATTTCCTAGCGTACTCATCCAACTATAGGATCTAGTGGTCATGTTGGTTATGATCCTATTGGTCCTACTTTGCATCCAACCACATTTGATTGGGTCCCTCCTCAATAACCCTAATATTGGTAATCAATGCCTTAGCTGGGAATAATACAATAATATGTTATATTTCCCTTATCCTGGAGGAGTTACCAATCATTGGGCTCAACCTACCTATGGACCCCAATATGGACTTAACTAGGCACAACCACCATTAATGGGTCAAAAAAATCCCAATTACCAATAGTTTGCAAGGTATTATAGCCAACCTCAACCAACTTATGGTCCTAGTAGGGTATCCTTACCTTATCAATACTATAACTACCCACAACCAAACTGGTAACTCCCATTTTAGGATACTTTAGATTTTCTAGAATATTCCAAATTGATTAATGATCCCATCCAACATTACCCATTTTGGCCAACAATTCCAGTCAAGTTACCATCATATATTTCGAAGGATTGAAAAAAACATGTGATGAATTTCCATATGTGGTGTTCTTCTAACTCCCTAACTGATGATTCCATTCGTTTGAGTCTCTTCCCGAGAAGATTGAATAGTACGGCTCCTAAGTGGTACATTGAACTTCCACAACACTCGTTTTTGGATTTTAATTCATTGGCAACTAGTTTCCTTACCCATTTCCAGATACCAATCTGATATGAAATTGGTATGGATATTTTGACCTCTCTTAGGCAGAATAATTCCACTCACATATCCAATCACATTCATGAATTGAAGATACGTCGAAGTTTAATCAAAGCTCCTATTCTGGATCAATGTTAGTCGACTGGTTTACTAAATCATTGTTCCTCCTATTTCTTGAGATGTGGCTATGGGAGGTGCTATTGGAGCAGTAATACATCCCGAGTACATATTTTTGAGCTTAGGTTAACTTTATTTTCCTTATTGCAATGATATCCTATGGTTTAAGAATTAGGAGAGCTGATTCAACAAGATAACTGGCTATTTTGGCCTATCCACACCTACAATAATGCCCTAGTTGGTCAACCTAGCACATGTGCACCTTGTTTAATTCCTTGGGGTTCTAAATCATTGATTTGGGTAATATTTGTTTGACTAGGGAGCCCTAGTGGTGTATTTGGTCCATTTTGGCTCTCCCATGAGCATTTATTACCACCTAGATCACCCCACTCACCTCTATCTCCTCACCCATGCTATCCTAGGACTCATAAATGACCCAAAACACTTCACCAACATTCACATGAGGTTTCATGACTTTTTGAGCTGATTTGGAGCTCCTTCGGTCTACCTAGGGGGGATTGAGGTCAAATCTCATCATTACACTTGTACTTTCCCAATTGGCTGCCATATCTGCTCAAATTTTTTCCAATGTATTATAAATGTGTACCATAGCATATACGATATGTATGATAATAATATGATCAGCAATCAACACCATTCACATGTGTTATTTAAGCTATTTTCCATCTCTTGTTGATTCTCTTGAAAATTTTGTCAAACACTTCATGTGTGAATATTATTCTAGCTCCTATATCTGATTGAGAAGTAAATTATTACATGGTATCAAATCTAGTTGGATCTACAAACAAATCTTGTGAGTTTTGAGTTATTTTTTAGGGCATATTTCTAGAAAACTTGAGTGTTTTCTTTGCAGGTTTAATAATATTTTTTTGTCACGGGTTGCAGTGTTGTTGTTCCTTCACAGCTCCCTCATCTATTTAAAATATACTGCATGTGCTGGAGTACGGTCTGGTCCTTCTAGATGTGGAAAAACACAGGTTAGGATTATTTCTTATCTAATTCAGATTCATTCTTCAATAAACTAAAAGATTACTAACTTTGACAGTTCACCACTAACATTTAACATTCATTAATCAGTCAAATTCACATTTAACCAGCTAATATAGTAAAACAAAAAGGCTATAGAACCTAATTAAGCTGGACAACAACAACGCTAGGAGGTCATTCCTCCCTACCACCTGTTGAAGAGCGCTCAAACAACATCCCCTCAGGACCCCCGATCCTGTTCCTGGTCTCCTTGGCTGAGAAATGGTGGAGCAAGCAAACAATAGACTAGTCCAATGACTCAGTAATCACTTTGCACTCAGCAGTA
Source organism: Pseudotsuga menziesii (assembly GCA_001517045.1). Classification (NCBI taxonomy): domain Eukaryota; kingdom Viridiplantae; phylum Streptophyta; class Pinopsida; order Pinales; family Pinaceae; genus Pseudotsuga; species Pseudotsuga menziesii. Next base: position 36,385 of record LPNX010061013.1, on the reverse strand, counting down.
AGATCTTTCAGCTGGAAAGTTGCACTAGATCACTTAGTAGTTGACCCCTCAAACTATTTCCACGGATTTTCTCACCATTGAATTTATTTGAAGTACATTCACCTGAATGAATACTTCTCTAGAATGAGTAGCCTCAGCTCTCTTCAATGGCCATTTTTATAAAGATTACCTATGTCTTTTTGGGTCAGTTGTCATTAATTGAGCCACCTGCTCTGATCCCACTTTCTTGGGGAATCATGACCCCAAATGTAGGGAATTTCCACCTGCAATAGTTGGAAGTGTTTGAGGATGTTTCCACTTGTTTGTTTGCTCTCCACCCAGCCTCCTCCACCAACTTGACCAGTAAACACTCTTTTAACAGCTCTCCTAAGTTGTTGTCTCCACTTTTAGTTATTATAATTAAAATAATCAGAATTACATTCAATATCCTTGACTCTGCTTATTCATCATTTACAACTTAGCATTAAATATAACATAATGTCTTTAAATAAAATCAAATAAGATAATATTATTTTTTTGCAAAATTGGGGCATGTGATAGTTCAACCCCAACCACTAAGTCACAGGATCCAGCAGAGGCTTCATAAGTACCAATGAATGGAATAACAGTTCCAGTTCTGCCCATAAGAATGAAGGTATCTAGAGGAGTTCTTAATTTGTGAATCCCATATTCCAACGATGTCACTAGGGACATAGGCTGAATAACGATAGACTTGTCAGTAATGGAAATGGATAAAGTATATGGAATGAAGAGTGCTGCAATTATGGAGATAAAAGTATGAGAATGTGCACTAAGTAAGAAGGGGAAGGCCGCAAACCAAAATATTAAAAATATGAGACTAGCAGTACAAGATGTCGAGCAAAGGACAAAGACACGGTAATAAATTCCTCAGAGGATCGACAAGGAGGTCCCTCTAGCTTGTCAAACTTTGCAAAAGAGGGAATAACAGAGGAAATGGTGCAAGAATCCAAGGTCACTCAACTTGAAAAGATAATAGAAGACCTCTACAGGAAATTCGTAGAGTTGGAGGTGCAAATCAGACCAAGCACTCCCCTTGAGGTGGTGGAATAATGAAGGAAAACAACCATGGAAGTTGCGCAGAAGATCAAACAACCAGGTGCAACGTGTGCGAAATTCCTCAACCAAATGTCTCGGACTTTGGAAGCGCTCATGGATGATGAAGAGTTAGAAAAAATTGTAGAAGAGATGTGTATGGCTGAAGTGCATGTAAACCAGATGAAGAGTGCAATGAAGAAATTTTCCTTAGCAAAAAAAATGGCTAAGGCAACAGAGATGAAAAAGTTACAGCAGCATGTAACAATGATGCGCACACAACAACAAAACCATGTAGATAAGGTTTAATAACTGCATGCCGAAGCTGAAAGAGTTACAAAAGTCATTCATCCTATGCATGAGAAGGAGCAAGATGCAACGACATCAATAGAAAAGTAAATGTCGTAACATGTTTATTCCAACCTTGTGGATAAATTGCAAAAGACAGAGGAAGAAGTGTGACTGGAGGTAGATAGAGTAGCGAAAATATTGGAATATTTTCACACTAAAGTTGGCACAACTAAGTGGATCGGGACAATCCATAGGCAAGTGTTGGGGGCCTGCTAGGCCTAACAAAAATAACTAATGCAGAAGAAGAGAAAGGAGTTGCAACAAAATCCGCATTAGAAGGAAGGGAGCAGAGGTGGTCAAATAAAAAAGTCAACATAGTTCAAGTAGAGCTTATTTTGGATATGGGAGTAGCGAGGAAGAATAGGACATCCATATTTTGTGCAAAGACAATAATTTCATGCATTGTGTGTCATAAAAACATTGATACAAATCAAGGAAATGAATATGAGATTTACTTAAAATATATCTATTTCCAACAACATGATCATAACAATCAAACACAAGAATGAATATTTTGACTGACCTATCATAACAATCCAACGCAACAATGAATATCCTAGGAGCAGTAGGCCCCCTTATTCTAGTATATTGCTGCATTATTTCCTATATTTATTTCATTTATATGTTTAGTTTTGAGTTTATTTATAATTTACAGAATAAGAATTCATTTATTAAACTATAATTGAACCACTCACAATGGAGTACCATTCCAAACAAATATTAATCTTACGATTAGATATATGACTTTAACTTGCATTTTCAATGTTTATGATATGGTATATTATGGTTAATAATAAATGCATCTTTGTTAAAATGTTTTTAGTTTTATTGCTTTAATTAAGGTAGGTTGATTTGTTACTCTTTCTAAAAAAGATCTAGTTCTATGTGTTTACTATTTCAATATAAATTTAAGTGTCTGAAATATATTTATTGCAATTGATTGGAAATCATAAAGGACCTAATTCTTCATATACTGTGCACAACACTTCACAAGTACATAGTAACTCCAAGTTGATAAATAAATGAAACTGAGTATATATCTATACATATAAATTCCTTATGATTTTTGGTTTCATTTCCATGGAAGTTTCAAATAATTAAGGAATTAATAGTTTTAGTTTGAGGATTACATTCTAAAAATAATAATAGACACAAAAACAAAGTGTTTTTTGCATATAGTTTTGGCATAAAAAAAAATCAATAAAATTATGTAGTGAATCCCTATTTCCCTAAATTCAAATTATGTTAGTTTAGGAATGCATGGATAGACCTAGAAATAATAAAGGTAGATTTCTTAGAGGAATAGGAAGAGTAGTTCTAATTGCTTTAATCACTTCATTTACTCCATTTCAGGGTGTTGTAAGAGATCATGTATTTACTAACCCATTGGTAGGTATAACAACAAGAGGAGGCAAAGTAGGCAGAATTGAAGTGACAACAAGATCAAAAGGAAAAGTACCAACAACAAATTCAATGGTGGAAATTGCAATTTGTTCAACTGATATTAGAATGCGACATAAATTGGAGAACATGGTGACAATGAGGCAATATCAAATGTTGAAGAAACATGGATAAAATGAGGTAGTGCCAAATTTTGAAGAAGAGATAACCTTTGGGTTTCATATTTTAGATCGAACAACAATTGTTCAGATGAAAAAAAATTCCACCATCAGTATTGCTAAATTTTCATGGGATCTATGTTGTGTCATAGTTATGATTATTCAAATGATGCACAAAACCTTAAACTATTTTCTACTTCTCTTACGGATGCATATTTATGATAGGCTATGGGATTAGGAGGAAATATTGTTAGAACTTGGGATGATATGCACAATTTTTTTAAAAGAAATGCAAGGAACATTGTATATATAGAGATTTGAAATAATAAGTTTCTATAATTATACAAATTGAGAAAGAAATTTTAGTTTATTATCTTTAAAGGGTTCTATATAAGGTTTGAAAGAGACAAACGAAATAAATTAGATCAGGATACAATTCAAACTACTTTTCTTAACAGTAGTTAGGGATGAATCCATGTAGTGTACCCAACCCCAAAACACAATAGCAATGTCGAATACACGTAATACTAACAAGGGAAATGCTGGTTCAAGTGAATGCACAATGTAAAAGGGTTTATTTAATGCTATGCCATCATTCCAACAAGTCAATAAAATAAAATCACTTAGCCATTAAAAGAAATGTGACAATTCCAATGTAAACCTTTCCCAAAAGCACATGCGATGAAAGGTATGTAGCATGAACGAAATAAGATATAAGTAAACAATTTCATGTGTAATTAAACCTTGATGCAACATC
>LPNX010061013.1:0-19181 GCA_001517045.1 Pseudotsuga menziesii | reverse complement strand
AGAGAGAGAGAGAGAGAGAGAGAGAGAGAGAGAGAGAGAGAGAGAGGAGAATATTAGATATGAAAAATACAATTTACCAGTGAGACATGTATATTTTGGTGAGTATTATAATAAAAAAACACATTTTATGTAAATATAGGTGATACTTGAGACTAAAAAAGACCAATTAGCAAATTTATTTTTTGAAAAACAATACAAAAAATAGCGAATTGGCGAATTTTTATCCCTAAAAATTACCTTGTCTGCCACGTCATCTGTTATACCATTATTAATGACACATCATTATGATCATCATAAATATTATTTGACATCAATGAAAATGATTTCTCAACAAATCCCCCCTTTTTCATTAATGCAACGCTTCAACTTTTTGTAGTAGTGCATGCTCCCCCTGTCATCAACACTTTGTTTCTCTCTCACTTTGACATTAGTGACAAAGAAATTCTCTCCTTGATTGTAAATTTATTTTGTGAACATCTTTTCTTTCTTAAAATACTCCCCTCTTACCCCTATCCTTATGATTCATCATTCTGTCCATCGATCCTTCTTATTATGTTGTTCCCCCTATATGAATGCTTATCTTTTAGTTTTCTTCCTTATCTACTCTTGTCTTCTTGCAACTCCTCTTACAATGTCTCAGCCCCTTTGATGGTAAAGGGGTATGGTCCATGTGCTAGTTAAAAATATCATAAGGATACAAATCACAAATCACTTTCTGTATGATTCTATAGTGCTTCAATATTACCACAAATCACTTTCTTAAATCCCACTAACATTTGTTGTAGGTGACCTTTCTTTTGTTGAATTATAAAATTATGAACTGCTCAAGAAATGTTCTCAATCTATGACTTGGAAATGATCAAAGAACAAATAGTTGAACATAACCCTTTGTTAATCACCAAAAATTATTTATAAAGAATTTATCTTTGAATGAAATTCAAGATTGTTGTTATCGTGCTATATTGTTGGTTAAAACAAACACAACATATCTTGTAATAATTTATCAAAGAATGTTGTCATGAATTGTCCATAAGCCTTAAAAAAGAATACTACCATAAGTGTGTCCTAATGCTAATCTAAACAATTAGGTATTGAGGCTCAAGATAATCACATATTTAGATGTCAAATATGGCATATATTGTTGATACAAGGATCACTTCACAAAGATATTTGATGGGTTTTCTTACCTTTGAGGTTTCCTAGGATAAATCTATATATATATCTTCTGATTGTGTTTCTTTAAGTGATCCTGCATATGCTATTGTTGTGAAATTTAATTGAATGATAATGATATATAGCTAAGCATATGGAATATTAACAAATTTTTGAATCAAAAACCTCAGTTTCATAATCGTAATGCAATTTTCAAATAAAAAGTTACACTTTCTGAAGAAGAAAAAAACACTTTTGGGGTTCAGTATGAATAAAAGATTGCACTTTTTGAACCTGTTTTTTTGCACTTTTTTCACTTGGTTTTTATGCTTCAGAAAGGTTGTTTTTTGGCTTTAGAAAGTGTGTTTTTGGACTTTTTTTAGTCTATATTCTCGGCAATATATCCAGATTTAATGAAATGGGCATTATTTAATCTTTTTAAGAAATAATAAACAATTGTTATAGTATTTGATTCAAGTTATCCAACAAAAAAATCATATTATTAGTGAGTTGATCAAGGAGATAGCATATCAACATATTATAGATTCCAAAATAGCGCCTCCATCTAACCCACATTACTCGACCATGCCTACGCTAACCCCTATCTTCAATAATGAAGGTTTCGATTCCATTCCTTTATTTTATGTTACTACATGCAAGTTTACTACTTAAGAAGTTAACTTCACACCGTAAGAAGATTCCTTGAACCCTGTGTTGATGTAATTGTAACTTCGGAATGTATTCACTTGTATTTCTTATCTATTGTAACCCGATGTTTATTCCAGGATGTATTTGAGTCATGTCATGCCCTGATGTTCCGATCGGGAAGTTTCTATAATGAGAAAGTCATGTGAAGTCATTGTGGGTAACCCTCCTATTTGTAAAGGGTTAAAGTCCCCACAGTTGTGGGGACCTTGGGTTATTAGACTATCCTAGTGAAGTCGACCCTAGATGAGTCATTGTAAGTCGGGGCAATAGTCCCCACCATTGTGTTACCATCCTATTGGTCGGAGGAGGCAAAGTCCCCACAAGTGGTGGGGCACTAGGGTTATTAAACACTCCTAGAGATGTTGGCTCTAGTAAGTAATTGTTAAGTAAGGCCGAGATGTTGGAGTGCACTTCAAGTGAACGGAAGAATATAAATAGAGAGTGAGAGCCTCTCTATTTATCACTTGAAACACACATCACTCACTCACTCAAGTGTGGCACATTAGCGAGGAAGGAAATACATTGGGACTAGACAAGAAGAAGACTATTGATGTTGAGAGTGCATCTTACTGTTTTGGGCTTTTACTGTTTTGGTGCTAATTCTATCTCTGAGGAAGTTGCAGGGTTTTCTCCTTTATGGTTTCCCCGAGAAAAATTCTTTGTGTCTCTTGTCTCTTGTGATGTGCTTATGTTTTATTGCTGTGCTTGTTATTCTCTCAGTGAAAAGATCCTAAGATCATAATGCTAGCTTATAAGATCATATGCTAGATCATAATGGGATGTGTTCTCGTAGGATCAGATGTGAGTGTAAGCCCTTCCATCAGTGTGAGAAGGATGTGTTCCCACCTGGATGGATGTAAGTGCAGAGCCTTTCTGGAGCAACTGAGGGATGTGTTCCCACGTGCTCAGATGTAAGTGCTGAAATCTTCCATCACTGTGATAGGATGTGTTCCTGTCTGGATGGGAGTCTTTCATCACTGTGATAGGATGTGTTCCTGTCTGGATGAAAGTGGGGAAATATTCCATCACTATGATAGGATGTGTTCATGTCTGGATGGGAGTCTTTCATCATTGTGATAGGATGTGTTCCTGTCTAGATGAAAGTGGGAAAATATTCCATCACTGTGATAGGATGTGTTCCTATCTGGATGGGAGTCTTCCATCACTGTGATAGGATGTGTTCCTGTTTAGATGGATGTGCCTTTTTGATGAGTAGGTCAGATGTAAGTGCTGAGCCTTTTCACAGATGTTAGTGATGTGATATCCTATCATGCTGGTGAATGTGAGTGCTGGGCCTTTCTGATGTGATTATAGGATTGGTTCCTATATGATCAGATGTAAGTGTTGGGTGTGCCTTTCTAACGAGTAGGTCAGATGTAAGTGCTGGGCGAAGACCTACATGATGGTTGGACTAAAACCAGCATGAAAAAGGGCTGGCTCTGTAGAACTTTTTGTGACGAGAAGAATCATGAGATAGCACCAACGATGATCTAGATCGAGTGATGATCGAGATATAGTGATGATAGCCAACGATGATCTAGATCGAGTGATGATCGAAATCTAGTGATGATGATCCAGTAGTGATGATCCAGATCGAGTGATGATCCAAATTGAGTGATGATCTAGATCCAGTCCAGTGATGTTGATCCAGATCGAGAGATGATCCAGATCTAGTGATGATGTTCCATGATGATCCAGATCGAGTGATGATCCATATCCAGTGATGATGCTCCATGATGATCCAGATCGAGAGATGATCCAGATCCAGTGAAGATGACTTACAGATTAAGATGACTTATAGATAAAGATTACTTGAAGATGAAGATGACTTTGAAGATGACGAATACCTGACGATGACCTAGATGATACAGAGAAGAAGAATTGTGCTGATAAATTGTGTCAAGAGAATACCTTCCTAGTTAAGAGGGAGTGTGGATGTAATTGTAACTTCGAAATGTATTCACTTGTATTTCTTATCTATTGTAACCCGATGTTTATTCCAGGATGTATTTGAGTCATGTCACGCCCCAATGTTCTGATCGGGAAGTTTCTATAATGAGAAAGTCATGTCAAGTCATTGTGGGTAACCCTCCTATTTGTAAAGGGTTAAAGTCCCCACAGTTGTGGGGCCCTTGGGTTATTAAAATATCCTAGTGAAGTCGACCCTAGGTGAGTCATTGTAAGTCGGGGAAATAGTCCCCACCATTGTGTTACCCTCCTATTGGTCGGAGGAGGAAAAGTCCCAACAAGTGGTGGGGCACTAGGGTTATTAGACACTCCTAGAGATGTCGGCTCTAGTAAGTAATTGTTAAGTAAGGCCGACATGTTGGAGTGCACTTCAAGTGAATGGAAGAATATAAATAGAGAGTGAGAGCCTCTCTATTTATCACTTGCAACACACATCACTCACTCACTCAAGTGTGGCGCATTAGTGAGAAAGGAAATACACTGGGACTAGACAAGAAGAAGACTACTACTGTCGAGAGTGCATCTTACTATTTTGGGCTTTTACTGTTTTGGTGCTGATTCTATCTCTGAGGAAGTTGCGAGGTTTTCTCCTTTATGGTTTCCTCGAGAAAAACTCTTTGTGTCTCTTGTCTTTTGTGATGTGCTTATGTTTTATTGCTGTGCTTTTTATTCTCTCAGTGAAAAGATCCTAAGATCATAATGCTAGCTTATATGATGAAAAACTAACGTCACCCTAGGCATATGATGTCTATAAGGGAACCATAGATAAAAATAAGGGACTAGCGTTACCTTTGATGAACTAAAGGAGATAAAAGGTCTATGGTTGGGTTGATGATTTTGAGTCTAAGAATAATTGCATCTATGCACTTTTTGTTGTTTTGGGTTTTTTCATGGAGAGAATTTGATCGATAATTTTAAAATAGCTATATTTGTGTGCAAAGATTAAAACATTATAGTGAAATGTTCAATTCCTTGTAGCTTAAATGGGTCAAAGAAAATTAATGTTCTTAGATGCAAGGAATTATAGCTTGTAGTTGTGATTATAGTACTCAATAAATAGGAAGACACTTATAATGGGTGACCTCTCTTATGCAAGTACCCTAGAAGAAATCAATGCAATTGTTGTGTCAAAATGCAATTGTGAAGCTACACAACTATTGCAATATAAACATCATTAGTACATACATGGAGCATACATGTAAGAAACTTTCCATGTACAAACAAAAATAATGTACTTACATGGATTGTTTTTATTTTTGATATACTTAGAAGAGGCCATGCCCTTCAATATATTGAAATAGAAAAACACATGTATTTTCACCAAGAACCAAGTTTTCATTCCATTTATGCAATGGGATTATTAGAATATTTTGGTTCTCTATCATTATGGAGAGAATATAAATTCAAAAACAAGAAAATCATGTATTTTTCTCTTTGAATCACTAAAGGAAATTGATTAGATCTAGCTTAAACCATTGGTACATGAATTCCTTAGAATTCCTCATAAATAATCATAAAGAATATGGAATATGGGATAGTGTCAATATTATTCGAAAGATTCCTCTCATTGTTCTTGAAGTTCCTCAATATACAAATGGTAATGATTGTGGCAATGATATTTCACATATAGATTTCACATTATCCAATGTATCTCCTAAACAAGAAGTAAAGCAAGAATATTTTCCATCTAAGGAAATGATATGAATATGTAGAAAGATAAGTAGGATATATTAATGATATTATGTTAGTTATTAGCCATTAGTTAGCTAATTATAACATATATCAAAGTAAAAAGGGAGATCAAATGTAACCTAACATCCCTTTTTTATGCATTTGTTAAAGAAGGCTATTCTATAAAAAAAAAATATCATATTTGACCACATAATAATAAATTTTATTAGTATTATTATTCTATAATGTAAAATGTTAAAAGTCTAAGACTCGTAGATTAATGATGACATATCTTCAAAGTATGAGACTTTTATGTTGCATGGGTTGTATATCCATTGCCTCTTATTCTCATAGTATATAACAAAATACATTAATGGGCCACAAAAAGTCACACATGGAAACACTTCATTTTTGTTATGACATCTCTAAGAAGGATCAACTTCAACAAGCAAATCAATCTATATGAATATAACTAATCAGATAACAACATAATTTATAATGATGTCTCCTTTAATGGAATACATGTAAAGTCCAACAATTTTATCTCGCGTAAACTAGCTAATGTCATTTAATTTATGTGAATTTAATATGGCTATAGTTACCACATATAATCTAAACATGATAAGAATTATTAAAACTCTCCTAAAGTCTTGCAACAAAATCCCTTTAGAGTGTCTCCAGTTTTTTTATGGATTATTTATTTCTCCTGTTTTTTATGGATTATTTTTTGTATTGACCAAATGAAAATGATGATTTTATAAGATACAAATCATGATAGATACTACTTATGGTAGGGCACTAAGAAAGGTAGAACATAATTATATGTGTTTAATCATTTCAGTTTCTTATGGAGTATTTTTTTGTATTGACCAAATGAAAATGATGACTAGATAAGATATAAATCATGATAGATACTACTTATGGTAGGGCACTAAGAAAGGTAGATCATAATCATATATGTGTAATCATGTTGTAATAGTATGTATCCTAGTGGATGAAATGAGTGCACACGAGTGTAGCAATTGGTTGTCTTATATTAATGTTGTCGTAGTTGGATATTGAACTCCCAACTACTTTTTTAAGACTTTGTATTCTACATTTTTCAAGTAGATGTGATCATTAGTTTTTTTTGGTGATATGATGTCAATAGTATTGTGTCTATTGTACTCCCAACAATTAATTATGTTTTTCAATCTAAATTCTCCCAAGTGGTTATTGTTATTAAGTTTCAATGAGATGTTGTGTTCATATTAAACCAAGTATTTTGTTTATAAACCATTCGACCTATTAATATAAATTCAATTCTTGGTATGTGTGGGATATATATATTAAAAAAAATAACTCTCTCGTTAACATCTTTAAGTATAACAACTATTAAAAAAATTAAATTCAATATCTCAATAAATGAAGTGAAAATGAAGTGAATAAACAAGACTAGAGTACTAGATTATCTTCTTGTATATATTTAGATTGTCTTCTTGTATATATTTAAGTTGTAGATGATGATTGATTTAGTAACTATTTAAAACTTTTATTTTAAGCTCTATGAAGTTGTGTTTGTCTTTTTGTATATATTTAAGTTGTAGATAATGATTGGAGTTGTGCTTGTCTTCTTGTATATATTTAAGTTGTAGATAATGATTAATTTAGTAATAATTTAAATCTTTTATTTTAGGCTATGAAGTTGTGGATGTGGTTTTAAATTATGATAAGATAATAAATCCATCTTCCTATTATATTTCAATAAATATAATATAACTTATTGTAGATTTTTTTCGAACAACTGTGTATTAGAGCATAGTGTTTCACATTTATTTTCATCATTATAGACATGCCATTTATATTCATCGAGTCACTTATTATATTTTGAAATATTTAACATAATACATTTTTGGACCACCCAATCCACAAATGGTAATGCCTCGTTGGGATAAGCTTGGGCAGCAATTTGTCCCTACGATGAACCAAATTTGTCATTAAAACATTTTGAAAATGGTGCCGTGTGTTGTGGTTTTGTGGATTGGATCTCCTCGCTATGTATTATCTTAATCAGAAATTGCTTATCTTCTTTACCTAATCGTATTTTAATATTTTTGTGATCTTTATGGGTTGGATGATGTATGGTTTTTTCAAATTGTCTTGACAAGTGTCCATGGAAGCTAACTCATTTCTAACTTTTGTTGTTAAAGGGTTAAAATCATTATTGTATCATTATCTATTTTGTTGTGCATTATAATTTTTTTTCATTTTTTTAGATCTTATAAGTGAATTGTTTAGATGTATTCTATATAGTGTTAAATGTTTAAATGTATTCTATATAGTGTTAATTGTCCATATGTAGTTTATATAGATTGTTGGTTTATTTTCAATTGATTCATAACTTTAAATATTGGATATACTAGAGGATTCGAGCTGCTAAAACATACAAAATGGTTTGTAATCAACATATCAATGCTAATATTTGGTATGAATTTGTCTCAAGATTGAAATACTTTTTACTTTGGCCATGCTAATCATTGTAGCAAGTGAACTAGAAATTGGTTTTTCTATACATAAAAAAAAAATGGTCATGTATGTAAGTTGTTGTTTCATGTAAGATCTTACATTTGCTTCTCTAAATGTAGTAGTTTGTTAATGGTTTGTAGGTGGTGGTGAAAATTGAGAGCAAGCACATCAATGGTACTCTCACAAAGAATAAAAAGCTTAATAAAATATGAGTGTCTTTTTTTTTTATTTTTCAATTTGTTGTAATTTCTTTATGTGAACTTATTTTTATAAGTATCCAACCCAATAATATGGCAGGCATTATGCATGATGTTTACCTAGACTTTTGTACTTCTTAGTAGAGAATAAGAGAGAGAACATAAACATCGGAGAGATCTTGAATAATTTTATTTTTAGAACACAATATTTTAGTTGTTTTATGTCTTAATTGGATTTTCTCTTGACATTTCTTCATTTAGAAAAGAATCATGATTTATCTTTTGACCTTCATCCAATTTTCAGGAAGGTCATTGAAATGCCATCAAGAGGAATCTAGGGTAAGGTTTATAAATTTAGGGGGTTTAAAAATTCTCGCTAGATAAGTTAGGTGCTTCTAAAAGCTATGAGTGGGGAATATATTATGAACAAAACCACTAAATGTGTTTATGTGTAATTGTTGGTTCAACAATATGGCATCACTTTTTATTGAGCATTGATTGACCATTTTTTCTACTTTAACTCTACTCTTTTGACCAAAATAAGTTCATTTTTTCACTTTTCACATGATATGTAAATGCCTCTACTTAGGATCATTATAGTAAAAGGTTGTCTTTGTTTATTCTTCCCTATCTAATATGATAGCTTAGATAAAATTAAAGGTCATTTTTAAAATAATTTATTATACATGTTACAAGATTTTCACAAATCCATAACATCCATTCGATCTCCTAGTAGCACAAGGAATAAGTGAAATATGATGATTAGAGGAAGCTCTATGGAGCTCAAAGTTTCCTCAACATCATCTATGTGTCAATAGGATCAAGCATCAGTGTCCTATTGGCCTTTTTCTCCTTCCCTCTCTCATGCATGACCCAACTTCAGCCCCTTCTTAGTCAACACAACAAAGCCCAAGATATCAACCCAATAGAGCAGAGCTTAGCCGGAAGCACCTGGGACATAGATTTTGTCTCACCCGAGATACCTCGGTCCTTTTGGGTAACTACCAGATCCATGTTTTTGTAGTTTGTTCGGAAGGGTGTTCTAGTACCTTGGCTCTACACCAAGGTTTTCCAATGAAAACCGGGAAGGTGAGATACTAGTTTTCACAATACTTCAAATACCAAGTTATGATCCAACCCTTATTTATGTAATCTCATGCAAACACACAGTGAACAAACATCATAGGCATATTCATTAATATAGCGTGGAATTCATACATTTATATGTTTTCAACACTTTAATCAATCAATCATTGAACACACCATTTATGCATTTAAATAAGCTACTCAACATTCACACATATACACATCATATAACATGGAAACCCAAATGAGAAAAAACCAGAGGGTGCTCTTCATTTGGAATTGGCATGAGGAAATAGATACACATTTTGTCTCCACACAAAGCTGCAGACTCTGTTCGAGATCTTATCTTCTATATTTACATAATTTTCCTCCCTCTCATGCTCTCTGATCTTCTCTCTTTATCCCTCTACTCTACTCCTACTAGCGATCCGCACACAGCCTAGATCGACTCAACCTTCTCTATCTATCTGAGCACTCAGCTGCAGAACCATTACTCTGATACCTATAGTCATTAGCCAAAAATGATCTATCTCCAATATAGCTCAAGTGTCTTTTCAAAGATTCTAGAGACTTACTCAAAATTGTTGTATTAGCTAATCAACTCAAAACTATCTAGCCCCTTTTTCAGATTGGGTTCCTTCTTTTATATCCTTATTACAAACTCGATACAAATCCCACACATGTGCTTGTACAAACTCAATACTGACTCGATATAGACTCATCTTTAGTCACTATCCCAACCAAATTACTATATTCATCCAACAATTTGTCTTTCTTGTTCTAGAAATACATAACAAGAAAGCTCTATTGGCCTAAATTACAAAGATTCCTTTACATGCATGGTTTCTGTCAGCTCTATTCAATCTCGTACCCATGATCGCTATGGGTTGTCTCCTTCTCAGTGTTATTCCTTACTGTCATTTTCCTGTCGCTATGCTTCTTCAAACGCTTTCTTCTACAAATATTATGCCATGTCATCTTGTATCTTGCTATGTCCTTCTATAGCTTACTAAACTGGCGCAGCTTCCTCATCATGCGCATTCTCCTTGTATTCTTCTTTACTTTCCTTCTTTTGTCATAGCATTCTTCCCTTTCGTATAATGTTTCTTCCTCCATCGTAGATCCTTTCTCTTATCCTTTATTCTCTTCTTCCATACTTAGGCAGAATTCTACATGAATTCTACCCTTCTGTCCTAAGGGCCAATAGGCCCCCAACACTCACCTATGGCTTGTCCCGAGCCATGCGATCTAGTGCTCCATAAAATGAGTTGCGCTAGTTTTGTTATGAAAATCCTCCATGATTTTCAGTAACTTCTCTGTTTCTATGCACACTTCTCTAATGTGTTCCAACATGTCAGTTTCTACCGAGGATGCTACCTCGTGCACCTTCTGATGCACAGGATGAATTAGTCCTATGAATATTTATGCTTCTACTTTTATGTTCATTCTATGTTTGACCGTATGTTCTTTCTATGTTTGCAGCTGGTAGGAGGGTTTATGTTCCTTTTATGTCTGGATTTATGCATTGTATCCTTTATATCTCCTGGTACCATTGTAAACTTTGCAGACCCCCATAAGACAGTTTCATTTATGAATGAGACTGAAGCCTTGTGAGACTTGTCATTATTGTCTGCTTCTAGATTTTTTAAGCACTCATTATATTAGGATGTAGGGGTAAAAAAGAGGGGCCGAAGAACTGGTTGATAACACCAGTGCTCCTTGTCTGTATTTCAAGCTTCATCGTTCAAATTGTCTCCAATTTTTCCTTTCTTCCTTCAGAATCTTCGTCAGCATTACCCATAAATGAGTATGCCAAATTCGGGTAAGCCTCTGGGCTCGCGATCACCTCTCAATCTAGAAAATTGTCCATATTTATTTTTGGTACAATTCTGGTGAGATCCATCATCCTCCTCATGTAGTACCTCCCTCCATCGGGGTATGCTAGTGCAACACATATTTGGAATCATCGTCACCTTCCTTAGATTTAGCAATTTCCAGTGATGATGGTGATGATGTTTCCCTCAATTTCCTCATCCCTCAGTCTAAACATTCTATCAAAATTTCAGACTAGGAGTTCCTGGAAATGGATACTATGCAATGCGGCAATTAATTCCACAGCCTTGTCAGGAGGCTTCAGCGAGATATCCTTTGTTCCTTGAACTATTTCCATTTTTTATGCAATAATGCCCTCTTTTTTAGGACATGATTGTTCTTACTGGCATCAAAAGGTATTCTCATTGGAATCTTTACCAGGTGGGATGTGGTCGATCCTACATGGAGTCCAAAAATTGGTTGAATCTTCAAGCGACTCCCAGCCTTTAGGGGAACATATCCAACAATAGTCTTCTTAGTCATAAAATTCAGTATAGTTTCCTTGAAAGGTCCAGCGAGGCCATTAGAAGTATGAACATCTCACTCTAGGGTTCTGCTGAGACATAGCTACCCTTTTCTATTAAGTCTATCATTCAAAAAATTCCTTTTTCACATATAAGATATTTTATCCATGTCGTTAAAGATAACATGTATCTATTGCATGGTCCTTGGAAGAAATTTTGCTCTTCCTTGTTGTATGAGCTTATTGTGTCAACAACAAACTTAGTAATATATCCTTCTAGGATACTGTCTACCCAAAATTCCATGGCCCTTGATATAATGTTGCTTATTATTTTTGAACCGCTCGATTAAGAACAAACTCCACTCTTTCGGTTCTCCTCCCTGGAAATTTCTTTGCTGGGTTTCTATATTACACAACCACTCGTGTAACACAATTGGAAACTTGGAGAAGAAAACCTCGTGAATGTTTGAATAAATGTACCATTCTAACCACTTTGCTGGTGTCCACTAAGATCCTTCACTTTATTTTCATGCAAACTCTAGCTCTTTAGCGTCCACCTAGTCTTCGATCTCTGGATTTGTTGGTTTCCATAACATATCCCTCCTCACACACTTTAAGGTCCTGACAACAAAACCATTTGTTGGCCTTTTTCTCTGTCCCTCTCTCACGCAGTGCCCAAGTTCAACTCCTTCTTGGTTAGCACAAAAAATCCCAAGATATCGGCCCAATGGAGCGGAGCTCAACTGGAAGCACCTGCAACACAAATGTCATCTTACCTAAGATATCTCAGTCCTTATGGGTATGTTCTAGAACCATGTTTTTACAGTTTTTCCGGGAGGGTGTTCTAGTACATTGGATTTGCGTTAATGTTTTCCAATGAAGACTAGGAAGGTGGGATACTAGTTTGAACAGTACATCAGTACCAAGTTATGATTCAACCCTTAATTATGCTATCTCATGCAAACACACAGTTAACATACATCATAGGCATATTCATTACTATAATGCAACATTCATACATTTATCCACTTGCAACACAATAATCAATCAATCATTGAACACAACATTTACGCATTTAACTAAGCTACTCAACATTCACACATATACACAACATATAACGTGGAAACCCATCCAGGAAAAAACCACAAGGTGCTCTTCATTTGGCATTGGCATGAGGAAATAGATGCACCTTTTGTCTGCACACAAAGCTGCAGACTCAGTTCAATATATTATCTTCTATAATTATAAAAATTTTCTCCCTCTCATTCTCTCCGATCTTCTCTCTTTCTCCCTCTACTCTACTCCTACTAGTCATCCGCCCATAGCCTGGATTGACTCAACCTTTTCTACCTGTCTGTGCACTCAGCTGCAAAACCGCTACTTTGATGCACTCAACTTCCAGAGTCATTAACCAAAAACTATCTATCACCAATCTAGCTTAAGCGTGTTTTCCAAATTCTAGAGACATACTCAAAATTGTTGTATCAGCTAATCAGCTCAAAACTTTCTAACCCCTTCTTCAGCTTGGGTTCCTTCTTCTATATCCTTATTATAGACTCGATAAAAATCCCATACATGCTTGTACAGACTCAATCTAGGCTCAATACAAACTCTAACGGAATAAGCTTCAGTCACTATCCCAGCTGACTTACTATCTTTAGCTAACAGGATGTCTTTCCTATTCTAGCAATACATAACAAGGCGCTATCGACCTGAATTATAGAGATGCCTTTATGTGTGTGGTTTTTGCCGGCTCCATCCAAGCTTGTACCCATGATCGCTAGGGGTTGTCTCTTTCTCAGTGTTATGCCTTACTGTCATTTTCCTGCAGTTACGCTTCTTCACACGCCTTCTTCGGTGAATATTCTACCATGTCACCTTGTATCTTGCTCTGTCCTTCTATCATAGCTTTCTAAACTGGTGCAACTTCCTCATCCCGCGCCTTCTCCTTGTCTTCTTCTTTAATTTCCTTCTTTTTTCGCAGCATTCTTCCCTTTCCTCTAATGCTTCTTCCTCTGTTGTATCTCCTTTTTCTTCTCCTTTATTCTCTTCTCATATACTTAGGAAGAATTCTACATGAATTCTGCCCTTCCGTCCCGAGGCCCAACTTGTCCTTACTATGTGGTTAAATAAAAGAGTCAACACAATGCAAGTAGAGCCTATTTTGGATATGGGAATAGTGAAGAAGAAGAGGACACCCAGTTTTTGTGCAAAGACATTAATTTCATGCACTATGTGTCATGAAAACATTGATGAAAATCAAGGAAATGAATATGAGATTTAGTAAATATATCTATTTCCAAAAACATGATCATAACAAGCCAACACAAGAAAGAATATTATGAACGACCTATCATATATGTTTTGGTCTACACTTTAATTAGATATCTAAAGCACCCAAATCAAAAGTATTAAGGGACACACTCAATTTTAAAAATCCTTGTATTATAAGTATTTCAATAAATCGAAGTGTTGGGACAAAACTAGGAAAGAGAGGAAATTTATGCTATTGAAGATTATATCTCGTTGATTCCAAACTCTTAGTTTTTACTAAAATGATAGTTTATCCATATTATGGTGTTCTAATAACTACTCAAGTCTATAATTGTTTTTCCTAACATATCCTAGAAATGGTAAGCCCAGCTATTATAGTATATTGTTGCATTATTTTCTATATTTCTTTCATTTCTAT
The DNA here is from genome assembly GCA_001517045.1 of Pseudotsuga menziesii. Lineage (NCBI taxonomy): Eukaryota > Viridiplantae > Streptophyta > Pinopsida > Pinales > Pinaceae > Pseudotsuga > Pseudotsuga menziesii. Next base: position 4,867 of record LPNX010061013.1, on the reverse strand, counting down.
GTTTAGTTTTGAGTTTATTTATGATTTACAAAATAAACATTCATTTATTCAAACTCTAATTGAACCACTCACAATGGAGTATTGTTACAAAAAATATTAACCTTATGATTAGATATATGACAATTTTTTTTAGACAATGGGAATAACAATCTCCCAAGAGTATATCCAAAAACTTGCAAGCCAGATATACCAGGAACTTGTGACTTAGCAGGGGCTGAGATGTCCCGATGCTCACCGGGGTGAGCCTCTATCCCAGGGGTCTCCTACCCTTCGATCCTTGTCACAATAGGCCAATGAAAAACCATACCCCCCACAGGTTTTAAACATGTGATCTACAGGGAGATAACACATGTTCTTAAACATTAGGCCCACTAAGGTGTTTGATTAGATATATGACTTTAACTTGCATTTTCAACGTCTATTATATGGTACATTATGGTTAATAATAAAATGTATCTTTTTGAAAATGTTTTTAGTTTTAATGCTTTAAGGTTGGTTGATTTGTTACTCTTTCTAAAAGGGATCTAGTTCTATGTGTTTAATATTGTAAAATAGTTTCAAGTGTCTAAAATAGATTTATTGCAATTGATTGGAAATCACAAAGGACCTAATCCTTCATATACTATGCACAACACTTCACGAGTACATAGTAACTCCAAGTTGATAAATAAATGAAACTGAGTATTTATCTATCCATATAAATTCCTTATGATTTTTGGTATCATTTCCATGGAAGTGGAAAGGAATTAAGGAATTAATAGTTTCAATTTGAGGATTACATTCTAAAAATAATAATAGACAAAGAAACAAATTGTTTTTTTGCATATTGTTTTTGCATAAAAAATTCTTTTTCAATAAAATTATGTAGTGAGTCCCTATTTCCATAAATTAAAATGATGTTAGTTTAGGAATGCATGGGTAGGCCTAGAAATAATAAAGGTAGATTTCTTAGGGTAACAAGAAGAGTAGTTATTATTGCTTTAACTACTCCATTTACTCCATTTCAGGGTGTTGTAAGAACTCATCCATTTACTAACCCATTGGTATGTAGAACAACCAGAAGAGGGAAAGTAGGGAGAATTGAAGTGACAACAAGATCAAAAGAAAAAGTACCAACAGCAAATGAAATGGTGTAAATTGTAATTTGTTCAACTAATATTACAATGGAAGCGACATAAATTTGTGAACATGGTGAAAATGAGCAATATCAAATGTTGAAGAAACATTGAGAAAATTAGGTAGTGTCAAATGTTGAAGAAGAGATAACCTTTGGGTTTCATATTAAGAAGAGATAACCTTTGGAACTAACCACTCCCTATAATCCTCAACAGAATGGTGTTGTGAAAAGAAAGAACAAGACCATTATAGAAGCATTGAAGACAATGATAAATAATCAAGACCTTCCCATGCATCTATGGGATGAAGCAACAAGAATAATTGTTTATGAACATAATAGATTATCTCATAGTGCCCTTGGATTCGAGACTCTTGAAGAAATTTTCACAGGAAAGAATCCCGAAGTAATCCATCTCAAAATATTTGGTTTTCCAGTATATATTTACATTCCAAAAGAAAAGAGAACCAAGTTGGACCCTTCCGGAAAGAAGAGAATATTTGTTGGATATTGTGAAGTTTCCAAATCCTTTAGAATATACATTCCAGGATTCCATCACATGGATATCAGTAGGGATGTAACATTCGATGAAGAAGCAACTCTCAAGAGATCTAGAAAGTTCCAGTATGAAGAAGTATATTGGAAGATTATGTACCTCCCAAAAATAAAGAAGTTGCACCCTCCCACAAAAATGAAACTTCAAAGGACCATGATATGATATAACCTCAAGAACCTCGTACTATGAATATATCATGAAAGAGAAAACCTACTTGGGTAAGAGAAATCATATGATAATTGAGAAGTATGGAGCTCCAAAAGGCTCCACAAGAGTAAGCGGGAAATCAAATCCATTCTCCAGTGATGTAGCTTTGAGGTGTGATTGTGTAGATAAAAAACCTACCAGTTATGAAGAAGTTGTACAGAAGAAATAATGGGTATAAGAAATGACAAAAGATAACCAATCATTAATGACTAATGATGTTTTGGATATAGTTCCCAAACCCAAAGGAAAGACTGTGGTATATTTCGAGTGGATATACAAGATGAAGCATGCATCTAGTGCAAGTATTGAAAAATACAAAGAAAGGTTTGTGACTAGAGGAATATCTCAAAAATATAGAATTAATTATGAAGAGACATTTACACCACTGCCAAGGTACACTTCCATTAGAACCATAATGGAACTTGCATCCATGATGAAGTGGAGTTTACACCAAATGGATGTGAAGACAACCTTCCTGAATGGTGTAATTGAGGGAGAAGTATACATTGAACAACCACAAGGATTTGAAGTCGAAGATAGATGGAATCATGTATATAAGTTGAAAAAATATCTATATGGACTAAAGAAATCTCCTAGAGCTTGGTATGGAAGGATATATAACTTCTTGACAAGCTTGGCCTTTACAAAAAGTGAATCCAACGCTAACCTTTACTTTAAGGCTATGGATGATGAATTTGTCATACCATTATTGTATGTGGATGACATGTTTTTGACAGGAAATGAGAAACAAGTTGTAGAATGCAAGAAGAAGCTCGTTGAATCATTTGAGATGAAAGATCTTGGATTGATGCACTATTTTCTAGGCATGGAAGTATGGCAAAGGCCAGAAGAAATATTTCTCAACTAGGGAAAGTATATTGTGGAAATATTAAAAATATTTGACATGTTGGATTGTAAATCCATGGACACACCCATGGATACCAACCTGAAGTTGGTTCCTGATGAATCAACATAGTTAGTGGATGTAACTCAGTATAGACAGATTATTGGGTCGTTGATGTATCTGATGAATATCGAGCCAAATATATGCTTTGTTTTGAACAACGTGAGTCAATATCTAGTTAAACCTAGATGTGTTCACATGATAGTTTCAAAGCATATGATGAGGTACCTAAAAGGTACGATAGACTTTGGAATATAATATGATGGAGATCATGACTACAGACCTTATGGTTATATAGATGCATATTGGGATGGAAGTACCTCAAATAGGAAGAGCACCTCAGGTGGATGTTATTGTCTAGTATCCACCATGATCTCATGGTTTAGTAGGAAGTAATCCAGTGTTGCTCTCAACACAGTTGAAGCAGAGTATATTACAGCTTGGTCTAGTAGTTGTGATACCATATGAATTCAGAATTTGATGTCAAGTCTATTTGATCTGGAGCTAGATACCATAGTGATTCTATGTGACAACCAGAGTTGTATAAAGATAATGGAGAACCAAGTGTTCCACTATAAGTCGAAACACATAGAAATATGGTATTTTTATATATGGGACATGGTATATAAGGATGCTATAATATCTATTCTGTGAGTACTGATGAGCAAGTTGCAGATGTGTTGACCAATCCTTTGTCTTGAGTAAAGTTTAACTACTTCTGTGACAATCTTGGTGTAGTCCGAAAAGACTTTCCTCATAGGGAGGAATAGTGATGATGATGCTGAAGACTTTCCTCATATGAAGGAATAGTGATGATGATGTTGAAGACTTTCCTCATAGCGAGGAACAATGATGATGATGCTAAAGACTTTCCTCGTAGGGAGGAATAGTGATGATGATGCTCAAGAATTTCCTCGTAGGGAGGAACAATGATGATGATGTTGAAGACCTTCCTAGTAGGGAGGAACAATGATGATGACGTTGAATACTTTCCTCATAGGGAGGAACAATGATGATGATGATGAAGACTTTCCTTATAGGGAGGAATAGTGATGATGATGCTAAATAATTTCTTCATAGGGAGGAACAATGATGATGATGTTGAAGACTTTCCTCATAGGGAAGAACAATGATAATGATTTTACATAATTTTCTCAGAAGGAGGAATAATGATTATATGGACCCTCCTCATAAAGGGGGAGTAGGTTGATGATATGGACCTTCCTCAAAAAGGGGCACCAATTTTATAATGTGGACCCTCCTCTAAATGGGGGGGGGGGGGGGTAGGTTGATGATGTTGCAATGGTATTGTATCATCCCTGGACATTAGTCCTAAAGTGATCTGTAGACCTTTCTTTGTGTTGGGAGAGGATTGCATCGTACTTGTACTTATGTCCTAAAGTGATAGGGACCTGTCATCCAGTAATTGAATCTGTATACTTTTGTCTTCAAGAAAATGGTAGGATTGCATTGTCCTTGGACTTATGTCCTAAAGTGATAGGATCGATCATCCCTTATTGAATATGTAGACATTTATCTCCAATAAAGTGGTAGGATTGCATTCTCCTTGGACTTATGTCATAAAGTGATAGGGACTGATCATCTCGTAATTGAATATGTAGAATTTTGTCTTTGAGAAAGTGGTAGGATTGCATTGTTATTGGACTTATGTCCTAACGTGATAGGGACCGATCATCCCGTAATTGAATCCATATACTTCAGCCTTCGAAAAAGTGGTACGATTGTATCGTCCTTACAGTTATGTCCTAAGGTGATAGGGATCAATCATCCCGTAATTGAATCTGTAGAATTTTTTCTATGAGAAAGTGGTAGGATTGCATCATCCTTGGACCTATGTCCTAAATTGGTAGGGATTGATCATCCCATAATTGTATCATGTGTGCTACAGATTATGGTTTTGCTGATGATGATGTTGTTGATTGAAAGATCAAGTATGGATGCAAATGATGATGTGGATATATTGACCAGGTGTTGCAAAGGATCAAGCGATCAAGTGCAGTAGAGGATTGAGTGATCAATTTATGCAAAGGATCAAGTGATCGAGTGCTACACAAGATAGAGTGAT
>LPNX010060986.1:0-14177 GCA_001517045.1 Pseudotsuga menziesii | reverse complement strand
CAAAGGTAAACCGGATTACCATAAGGCATGGAAGGACAAGAAGAATGAGAAGTTTGACCAAAGAAAGAAAGGTTTCAAACCTTCTAGCTTCAGGAATCAGCAGAAGCAACCATCCCAAGCCGCGAGTAAGCTAGTTGGAGTGATCGGAGAAAAGCCTAAGGATCCACAATCGAATAGAGGGCCACTTCAATGTTGGAAATGTGGAGGACCCCACATGCGTAGGAATTGTCCACTCGAGAATGAGAATGCAAGACCAGCTTATAATGTTCAAGAAGCAGAAACAGTGGGTCAAGTAGCAAGGGTAGTTCATAGGATCTATGCAGCACTGGAGGACCACCAGGTAGATCACCAGTCAATTGTGGTTGAGGTAGCAGGTAAGATTGCTGAGCAATTTGTTTCTATTTTGATTGACCCTGGTTCTACACACAGTTACATTACTCCTAGAGTAGTGGATATTTGTGCTTTTAAGAAAGTAAAGCATAGGAAGTCTTGGTTAGTTCAGCTAGCCACTGGAACTAAGAGAAAGGTTAGTGAAGTGGTAGAGAAATGTCCATTGGTCATGAATGGATTGGCCACTTGTGTAGATTTGAATGTTCTACTGCTTGGTTCCTATGATGTTCTCATTGGAATGGATTGGTTAGAAGCTCACAGGGTAAAGCTTGACTGTTACAATAAGACTTTTGAATGCATGAATGAAGAAGGGAACCTAGTAGTTGTGAAAGGTATTCCAAAGGTGATTTTAGTATGACAGGTTTCAGCAATGCAGTTAAAGAAATTCTGTAGGAAGGGTTGCTAGTTGTATGCAGCTCATATTTTGGAGGAAACAAGAGATGAAACTCCGAGGTTGGAGGACTATCAGGTGTAACAGGAATTCAGGGATGTGTTTCCTGATGAGATTCTAGGGATTCCTCCAAAGAGGGACATTGATTTCACAATTGAACTTGTGCCAGGAGTGGCACCAGTGTCCAAAGCACCCTACAGGATGACTATACCAGAGATGTTAGAATTGAAGATGCAACTGCAAGAGTTGTTGGAAAAGAAGTACATTCGACCGAGTGTGTCCCCTTGGGGAGCACCGGTTCTGTTTGTAAAGAAGAAAGATGGTACACTCAGGTTATGTATTGATTACAGACAATTGAACAAGGTTACTGTAAAGAATAAATATCCTTCGCCTAGGATTGATGACCTCTTTGATCAAATGAGAGGAGCAAAGGTATTTTACAAGATTGACTTGAGGTTTGGTTACCATCAGGTGAGAATCAAGGATGAAGACATTCATAAGACAGCCTTCAGAACAAGGTATGGGAATTATGAGTTTGTAGAGTACCATTTGGTCTCACAAATGAACCAGCTACATTTATGTGCCTTATGAATAGTGTCTTCAGCCAGTATTTGGATAAGTTTGTTCTTGTCTTCCTTGATGACATTCTTGTTTATTCCAAGAATGAGAAGGAGCATGAAGAGCATTTGAGATTGACATTGAATTTGCTCAGGGAGCATCAGTTGTATGCAAAACTGAGCAGGTGTGACTTCTATAGAGATAAAATTCAGTATTTGGGTCACATTATCTTAGAGGAGGGTATATCTGTGGACCCTGAAAAGATTGAAGCCATTACGAATTAGCCTACTCCAAGAAATGTGACAGATGTAAGGTCTTTTATGGGACTTGCAGGATACTATAGGAGATTCATTGAGGAATTCTCCAAAGTTACCTATGCTATCACTTCTTTGCAAAAGAAGGGGATGAAGTTCGAATGGACATAGAGGTGTGAAGAAAGCTTCTAGCAGTTGAAGAGTCTTCTCACTAGTGCACCAGTATTGAAGGTTGCAGATCTAGAGAAATATTTTTTGGTATGTATTGATGCATGCGGACAAGGGCTCGGAGGAGTCCTTATGCAGGACAACCACGTAATATGTTACGGGTCAAGAAAGCTGAAGGAGCATGAGAAGAACTATGCCACTCATGATCTAGAGCTTGAAGCCATAGTGCATGCTCTTAAGATGTGGAGACATTACTTGATGGGCAAGAGGTTTGAGCTCAGAACAGATCACTGTGGACTGAAGTATTTGTTTGATTAGCCTACTCTGAATGCTAGGCAAGCAAGATGGTTGGAATTTTTATGTGAGTTTGATTTTGAAATCAAGCACATAAAAGGGAAGGAAAATAAGGTAGCTGATGCACTTAGCATGAAAGTGCAAGAAATGCATGTGGCATCTCTTAGTATTTGCCAATCAGATTTGAGGTAGTATATTGTTAGTCATGTTGCTAGAGATGAATTGTATGAGCAGGTAAAAGACAAATTGCAACAACAAAGTCTTGAGAAGAGGTATGAGGGATATAAATTGGAAGAAGATGGAATTCTCACTTTTAAAGGCAGAGTTTATATTCCGAATGTAGCAGATTTGAGGAGAGTTGTTATGGATGAAATCCATCAAACTCCGTATTTTGGTCACCCAGGATATCAGAAGACGATTGCTACGGCTAGAAAGCAGTACTTTTGGCCAGGTATGAAAAAGGATATGGCTGAGTACATTTCAAGATGTATGAAATGTCAACAGGTGAAGGTTGAGAATCAACATCCTGCAAGCTTGTTGCAGCCTTTTCCAGTTTCGGAATGGAAATGGGAAGTTATTTCCATGGATTTTATTATAGGATTGCCGATGACTTGGAGACAACATGATTCTATCATGGTTGTGGTAGACAAGTTGACTAAGGCAGCACATTTTATATCGGTTAAGTCTACGCTTCAGATGGATGACATTGCAAAGATCTTCATGAAGGAGATATTCAAATTGCATGGATTGCCGAAGGCAATAGTTTCTAACAGAGATGTCAAGTTCACTTCCAACTTTTGGAAGGGGTTGTTTGCAGATTTGGGTACAAAGTTAAACTTCAGCACTGCATACCATCCTCAGACAGATGGGTAGACAGAGAGAGTTAATCAAGTGCTTGAAGATATGCTTCGCATGTATGTGATGGACAAACCAACCAAGTGGGAAGATTACTTACACTTGGTAGAGTTTGCTTATAACAATGAACATCAAGCATCCTTGAGGATGAGTCCGTATGAAGCTTTGTATGGAAGAAGGTGTAGGACACCAGTGACTTGGGATAATCCAGCGAACAGAGTTGTGCTTGGACCAGAATTGCTCAAGGAGATGGAGCAAGAGGTTGCCAAGATTAGAAAGAAGCTGAAAGTAGCACAGGACAGATAGAAAAGCTATGCAGATAAGCATAGGGTAAACAGGGAGTTCAGTGTTGAGGATCATGTTTACCTTAGAGTGAGGGCAAGGAAGATTTCCTTGAAGCTTAGTAGTTGTGCCAAGTTGTCACCAAGATATTGTGGGCCGTTTGAAGTGCTTGAAAGAATAGGGCCTGTTGCATATAGACTTGCATTGCCTGCTAGCACTAGGGCTCATAATGTTTTTCATGTTTATTTGCTTAAGAGATATGTACATGACCCTAACCATGTGATAAACTGGGATGTGATTCAGGTGGAACCTGAGGGAGAGTTCCGAATCGAGCTAATGCGCATCCTCGACAGGAAGGTCACAATGCTCCGGAACCGAGCCATAGGGTAGGTAAAGGTGCAATGGGAGCACTACGGGCCTGAAGAGGCTACATGGGAGCTGGAGGATGCCATGCGATTGGCACATCCATTTTTGTTCAATTCTGCGGAACACTGAGGTGATACCAGTGTAGCATCTTGTTCAAATTTTGTACAGCACTGAGGACAGTGCTATTGAAGGGGGAGGGGAATGTAACACCCCGGTTTTGACCCCATTGCATTAGATGTATATGACGATGAATATATTGTAAATGATCATGGTGTGGAGCTAAAGGCCAAGGCCCCACCATTGATCGGTTATGCTATGTTTTGGATTTAAATTGTCCCCGATGGAATATTAGGGCATGCAGCATATATTATGTTGGTCATCATGTAAATACGCATCTATAATTAATTAAATGAATCCGACCAGCTACGATCGTGGCAACTAAAATGAGAAAAGGGCATGGTTTTCCCAAGGATGAGGATGTGGGGGAATTTGTCCAACTTTGGCCAATGGGATGAAAATCCATGTGTCTTCTTACTTGTTTTATTCCAACCACTTTCATTAAGAAAGGCTGGTGGTGGTTGAGGCAGTTATGATCTTTGGGAGTGGGGTGGTAGGACTGTTAGTCCTCACCCACACGCACACTCCACCCACTGTTGACTTCACTATGGCAGGAAAAACCTTAATGCACTCTCCAATTCACGACCTCATGATTTTGCTGTTCATATCCACACAGGAACCATCTTCTGTTTGCTGGTCTCATGCACAGGTATTTTTCCTGGTTTTTCCAACTGATGCAGCGAGCTGAGAGCCGTGCTCTTTTATCCATGATTTACTGTGCTGCTGTGGTTCTCTCATGCACAGTGTGTTTCATTGTGGTTTCTTTACGTTTTGGGATGGAGTCATTCATCCTCATGAACAAGCAATTGCTCGTTGGTCTCACGCACAGCAAGCTGAGAGCCATTTTGCCACTATCACCCACAATTTCCTGTAGGGAGTCATTTCACACTTAAGAACTATGTGGCGGTTTGTGTAATTCCTTTTTCGCTTGCTTCACTGTCCTGGATGGATTGCTGATTTTCCCCCTGTTGGAATTGTGTTTGTTGTTGTGTTTGGGAACTGTTATAAATTCAATTGAGAGTCATTTTGGCCACGACAGGGCCAAGAATGACTCAGGAATTGTTTCCCTGTTTAAGCTGCGACAGCTAAATTAATTGCATGAGTGCAATGGTTGGTCTTCAGACTGTATTGGGAGCAGGGATGGGGGCTTGGTTTGCTTGATAAACTTGGTGGCTGGAAACCACACAAACAGAGCTAGAGGGCTGGCCTTCTTCTCCATCACCCCTGAATAGCACTGGAAGGGAATGCAGTGCCTGAGGGACTGTGTAGCAGAGAAGGGACTGATTCCTTGTGTTGGGTGTGGGTGGGTGTCTTAGAGGTCAGGCTAGTTCTGGTGTAGGTGTTCTTGGCTCTGTAATGAGCTCACCAGCTAAGCATTAAGCCTTTCGCAACTCCTGGATGGCCTGATAAACCCAACTGTGTTGGATTGGCTGTGTTTTATGTATCCTTGGCTATGTGTAAGCCTGCTAGTTCCGTCATTCCTTGGAGAATCATGACCAGCTCAGGGGTGGCATTGCTGCTGAGAGATTAAGGAGCACGCTGGCCTATGGTTGGGTGGAACATTGCAGCGACGTAGCTGGTTGCGGATCGAGTTCATCATAAGATACATGATCTTGTGCATTTTACTTCTGCAACTATCTTTTCTGTTAATGAGATGATGAACATGTTAAATGCATGCATGTATGAATGCTATTGGTTTCCACTGTGTATGATGATTAATTGCATATGTGCATGTTTTACTTCAATGTATTTCCGTTCAGCATTTTGTTTCAGTAATTTTGTGCATGCTTATGTTCATGGGGCTCTTAGCCCGCATGGTTAACGCCATGGTGATCACGTCCTCTTCCTCGGTAGGAGGCATGGGGATGTGACAGTGATAAAAAGATCACAACAATCCAACGTGTCAATAGTTCCAATTAAAGACTTATATGGTAAATTTAAGATAAGACTTACTTATAGTTGTATCTTACTCTTTGTGTCTCCGAACATTTGATATTTTATGGTTGTCTATGTTCCATAACCCAATTGATGTTTTAAGGTGAGGATGTGCCTCCATAATAATCCTTATTTATGAATATGATATGAGGATTTAAAGAGAAGAGGATGTAAATACAAGTAATTTTTATATTTATTTTGTAGGTGAGGGCCGATGACAAATGTGGTGAGAAACCACAAATGTTTGGAAGGGAGGATGGAGATTACGTGATGATGATGCCACCCATCAAATGGAAGACTATTCTTGAGCCAAAAATTGTTTTGTTTAATTTCATTAATAACCATTGGGGTGTTGTGGTCCATTTTTTTCCTAACTCATTGTTTCTCTATATAGTGTTCCAAGTGCCACCTCTCTATATCAATGCATAAATCATCCTTTGCATGGTTTGTGATCCTATATGCATGCCATTGACTGTTGTTTATAGTTGGATGAAGTACTGTAGAGGATGACTCATTAAATCATCCATTTGAATTTAATTTTGACAAAAAAATGAATGGACATTGGTAGCTAGGTTCACATAGATAATATGCACAAAGTTTTGGGCATGTTTTGGGCCTACTAGTGGTTCTCTATTCTTACAATTGCAGTCACTCACACATTGTCAGACCTTAAATTGTAGCCCCAAGTGACCCGAGAGTTAGAGTCATATCCCACAGGGGAGTTCCTCATAGTAGCTAGTCATCACTTGCCACCTTGCACGACTAAGCGGTGAGTGCGATGTGACTGAGTGAGTGATTATAATTTATAATATTTCCAATATTTTGAATGATGAGTCAAAATTTATAACATTGTAATTTCAACATAATCCAAAATTTATATGGATGGGTAATTTCAAATGTTACCCTTCTTTTCAAATGTTGATATAAATTATGTCCTTAATTGGAAGGGTAAAATTCAAATTAAAAAAAAAATTAAGGGCAATTTTAACTTTACACTTCTAGGAAGGGATAGAACCCTTTGGAAGGGCGGGGAAGAGTTTAAATTTGAACATTGATCGCAATTGGAATACCAACAACAACTTTCTTCAACTGTAGTAAATGTATTATCATGATTGAATTTATGGATTTAAACAATGTCTTTTATGATTTTTGTATAGGATTAATGCTAATGGAGAATACAGAATATTTTCTAGTTGGTATTTTGGAATGAAGCTTAAAAGTGTTATTCATTGCACTAAGACGAGTGAGGTGTTGTCATGAAACTTTATGTAACATGACGTTAAAACTAAAGGGATAAAATCCCTAGATTAACAAACCTTTTTACTTGTCTATCACTTAGATAGGTTTAAAAAAGGATTGATCTACATCTTGTTTTTTTTTATTTGTTTACATTATTTTACTTTTTTTAAAATTATTTTTGCATTGTTTTACTTTTTAATTCTTTTAGAGGGTTTGACTTATTACTTATTTCTATTATTTAAAAGTTATTATTAAATTTTTAATTAAAATTTATTTCTACTTAACTATTTTTTTTTTTTAACAAGAACGGTTATGTTGCATTAATCGGCATTCTGGCAAGCCAGAATCAGAAAGTTACAAATCTGAAGAAAGTTTGCCAACCTTCTTGTGAAAGTCTTGGGAGACAAATCCCATCTGCGTCTAGAGCTAATTCGAGAAAATGACAAAAAATGCTTACATGAGTAAATTCTCACAAACTGTGAGCAAAGTAGAAGACAGAAGCAAAGCATTAAACCGAGTGGGATGAAATTTGCCCCTTAAAGAAAGGATCCATCTTTTTCTGAGAACCTAAAGAAATGCTGGAAGCCACCTCCTTTTCTCTACGCGCCTTATTGGACTTTCGCCGTCGGGTAAGGGGTGGAGACGGGACTGAAATGTCTTCAAGTTCAGAAGTTTCCACAGAGCCGCTAGAGGGGACTGAAACAGCCAGACCTGCTGGGGCAGAGGATTCAGGATCTGAAGCCCGAATTTCCCTCGCTGATGGGGGGGCGGGATCCTGAAGGCTTTCGTTTGCCGGAGGATCTTCCTTAACTGCTGTTGCTTCTGGATCTAAGACTTCATCTTCCTTCAGTGCATCAAAGCTGTTTTTATTTTCTAGAGTTGCCTCTACTAAATGAGTGGCCTTCGGGGTCTGGGTTGGCTCCTTTCGCCTTGGCTTCCTTCACCGGTTCGTTACTGGCTGAAAATCACCTTCTTTGGCTGGTCCCGCATCCTCAGAGGCTTTGGGGCAGCTTTTTGCGAAATGACCGTAAGCATGGCACTGGAGGCACTTAAAAGGTAGCTGCTTGTAATCCAGCTTTTGGATATGGCTCCATTCTCCCAGGGAGAGCTGAATGGCTTCCGGAAGTCCTTTTTTGAGGTTAACCTCAACACAAATACGAGCGCAGGTAAATTGGTCCCCTTTCGGCTCCGCACTGTCCAGGAATCGCCCAAGCTTATTTCCAATGTCCTCCAGAGATCCTTTCCCCCAGAGATGTAAGGGAAGATGAGGCAGCCTAACCCAAATAGGGGCTGCGGTGATCTCAGCTCCAGGATTGAAATCAAGAGTCCAGGGGGCTAAGATAAGCCCCCTCGACCCCATGAAATAGGGTCCAGATCTGAAAACTAGATCACGGTCCTCTTTCCTCGAGAAGCTGAAGGCAAAAAAACCCCTGCCTACTGCATGCAGAGAAACAATTCCATACATCAGCGGTGTAATGTCCCCCAAAATGCAAAAAGACCTTAATTTTAATTATTGTACTTATTATTGTTATTTCTGATAAGAAAAAGACTGCCAAAGAATCCGAGGAGGATTTTGTGTATTAATAAAAAGAGAAATAATCAAAAAATGAAATTATGAAACAAAACATGGAAACAGCCATGTTAAATGAGGAAACAGGCATGCAACGGAAAGGGGAAACGCCAGGGCTAACTTTCAGGGAAACTGTCATAACTGACAGAAGTGCCTTGATGACACTGAAGTGCTCCCTGGAAATCAGGGATGCTGTTGACTCCATGAATTCCGTGAGGAATGGGCAGTCATGGAGGAAAAAGACCTAGGCAACAGTGGGGCATAAAAGAAGCATATGGGGGAGGCAGGACGCTGCTTAGTATGTTGAACTCTTAACTCTTTTTGCTGTGCGAGCACCTAGGAGGTGTTAGGCAAGAGACTGTGTGGATTAGACCTGAAAGCAAGAGCTGTGTTAGCCGTCCCTTCTGTTGGCATGTACTGTTTGGCTCGGGGGTGACTTGGAAGCTGAATCCTAGTCTACGGTTGGGAGGAACGTGGCTGTTTCGACATCATCCGGACTACAGTAATTTACAGGTTCTTCTGTATTGAAAGAATTTTATGAACTTAAGTAGAGTTGCATGCATTCTATTTTTTTAAAGGGAATAGGAACGTGGATTAAGTTTTGTTTTAAATATACAGCGGCTTCATCCGCAGAATGTTGTTTTCTGAGAACGAACTGTCGTGGATTTATACAGTTAATTTCCTTTACTATGAATTATCCCCTGGTTGATTTATTTATTTATTTATTTGTTGTTTTGGGGTTATGCATCTTCTTACATACGGGCCTACACCTTGTTGCTTTATATACTGTGTATTTTCTTTGTTTAACTTGATCATGGTGGTAGGGGAGTTCTTTAGAGAAAATGCCCCTATGCCCAAGCTTGGTGCCTGAAATCCCTTCTAGTTGTGCATAAAAGGTATACCTCACTCTGTAATCTCTCGTTTCTAGAATGGGTCAGTTCTGCTAGAAGGACTTGGGATTTTGCTAGATTCCATGAGGAACCGTGTTTTACCCCCGTTTGTTTTATATGAGGGAAAGGTGTTTTCTTTTCCCGTCTAAGGGAATGCTGTCTTCTCCGACTGAAAACCCTAGGATTTGTCCTACTTTTTCCTGTTTTCTACCTGGGGAAGAGGTAATGCTGCGAGGGGGCATAGTAGAACCATCAACTGGTTGCGCCAGAGGAGCAGACCAGGTTCCTGGGTTATGTTTTCCCATCTGTCGCCTACAGGCTCAGTTCCCGGTTATTCTTTAGTACTTTATCTAGATAAAAAAAAAATTTACATAAATCGTTCTGGGTAGGACACGGGTTGCCCAGCAAATTTCCATAGAGATAAAAAGGGGTTGTTAAGACATAGACCATCGCAGAGGAAACTACCAAAACACCATTAAAAACAAAATAAAACATTACAGACAAGAGCACAAAGTACAGTAAATATTATGCAGTGGTAATTAAGACAATGGACTCGGATAGAGCCGAAAATCTTATAGATGGTAGCACAGATGAAAATTTATAACCCTTTTATTACGCACAATAACATCATAGTCAGGAGGAGAGAAGGAAAACAACTCCCTTTTCATCTTTAATCACAAAGACAAACCCTGTCTTAACTTTACACTGTATTTTTACTTTCAGTACCCCTCCTCTTTACTGAGATTATTTTTTTATGGTCAGTCACAGGCGACCCCCCCCCCAGTTGGCACTTCAACTGGTTTTTAAAAAATAAAAAGGGAACCCTAGTTCCGGTATGGGCTTTACAGGCAGTGTTGCCCGAGATCTCAAGAGAACGACTTCTCTTCGACCTATTCACTTTTCCTGAACCACCGAGCCTTAACAGAAAGAGGAAGCAACGGGGTGGGTCAGACACTTCTTACCGGGCGGCCACTGCAACGCACCCTGAGCCTAAGCTGATCTCCCAAACCTGCAAGAAATTTAGTAAAAATGTTAAAACCACCTTTGACAGTAATGGGTTATTACTGAGGAAACACATGGATCGCTATAAGTATTCAAAGGAAGGACTTACGCTGGAGTATCTGTCTGTAAGCTGGAAACCTGCCCACGGGGTAACGTAGCAGCAAATCGCCGACGGCCTCTCAGCCCCAAGGCAAAAGCAAAAGGCCTGACCCCCGTGCGTTGGAGCGTAGGTTTTAGCCCGCTGCGAGCCCTCCTGCGCAGAACTGGCGTTGCAAGTCTCCCACAACCAAATGACTTAACCCGAGATTTTCTTTTTCAAGAAATTTCCAGACGTTATTATCACCTGATGCTTCACCGTGCCAAAATCTCCCTCTTGATTACGGCGCAAGTACCTTGGGAGGTGAGAACCAATCCCCTTCACGATGACTCAGTCTTGTTGACGGGAGAAGTACCAAGAGTAATTTCAGAAACTGCATAAAACCCTGAGCTCGCCCAGCGTATTGTCATTTAGCAGGCCCGGCCTCTAGGATCAGAGTGGGAAAATTTAAAACGCCTTGAACGGGTGTACGAATTTCTGGGGCCGGTACTTGTTTCCCCTGGCTAAAGGAAAAACCCTCTCCACGCGGCAGTCTGCAAGTCATATGAGAACGCCTTAACCTTCTGATGCTGTCGTGACCCTTGTCAGAGAAGTCCTCAACTCCGTGGCAGTGACCAACGAGACTACTCTATTAATTTACAAATTGGAAAAACATACTTCGCAAACATGTAAAGGTGTGACGTTGGGAGTAGAAGTTGACTGATGTACCATAGCCTGCGTGGCGTGCGCTTGGCCCTTCCTTTTTCATTCCATCTTTTCATAACTTGCAGAAGTCGTGCTTTACAAAACCTGCAATTAAATAATTAAATGAAAACCTTAGAACTCACTTCGGTTTGCTTATAAACTTAAAAGCTAGTCTTACAATCCTATGTAAGCCATAAAGGAGAACTTTCAACCAACGCGCAGCCCAAAACATGTATAAATTCTTTTAACGGCACATGGGTTGATACCAGCTCACCATCCACGCTAACAAAAGGACCAATGCTGATTTTTAAAATAAATATTGATGTGTATGCAATGGTCACGTAGTCAATAATTAAAAGTGACTTTAAAGTATGTTAAGGCATTATTACGTAGCCCAAAATCTAAAGGAAACCTTGATGTTATAATGTAGGCGTTAAAGTTTTAAAGTGTATGGAAAAGAAGTCAATGGTTAAAGTTTTAAAGTGTATGGAAAAGAAGTCAATGTAGACGTCTTCATGCAAAGAAATAAAAGGATAAGAAATAAAAAAAATCCTTGTGCTTAGGTTTTATGCAAATTGAAAGCATATTACCTTTGTTAGATCGGGACTTGCCTAGGTGACCTTTTTCTTTAGTCAAGTCTTCTCTCCAGCATAGTCAAGTGTATCAAGTGCGAGAGGAATTTATTCCCCTTTTAAGGCACAGTAGGAGGAAGGCCCTTTCCTTACAGATTTCTTGTGAGTCCTTGAGCCAGCAAGTTGGCGGTGATTCTTTTAACTGGTTTATGCACCTGTCAGTAAGAAGAAGACATTAGCCGGAGCTAAGTAAGAAGCGTCATCATCCTCTATGCTTTTCCCCTTAACTGATAAAGGACTCCCTCTAACTAATCACATCTTAGCTAGTATGGAATTCTCGAACTATGCAGACATAAGCACAATTTTCGAATTAAACTCGCGTCCTGAAGGATTTTGTTTCAGTATTTTCCATGTGAAAGTAATCTAAGTAAAAGAAAAAAAAAAAAAAAATTTGAGGGACGCTACATATGGTATCAGAGCACAAGTTAAACTCTGCAGCCTGATGGGAACATCTCGTTACTGTCTGTATTTTTTTTTATTTTTGTCCTTGCTTATTCTAACAAACATTCTAATAAACGGTTGAAATCGTTGAATTGTGTACGTGGGCAAATTCTGACCTTACAGGATATATCATGGCATCCCTGAATGAAAATGAGAACCAACCTGAAGACCTTGAACAGGTGCCACCAACTACCCAACCAGAATTGGAACGTTCTGAGGCAAGTCAAGTGCTCGAAACCATGCGGCACTTGATCGTCGAAATACAGAGCTATAAAGCAGATAATGAACAGCTCAGGAAGGCTCAGGAAAAGCAGCAGGAAATCAATGAAATTCTGCTGCAAAGTCTGCATGAGAAAAATAACGGTAAGGAACCCCGAACCGAAACCAGAAAGGGCCCAGAAAGGGAAGAAAGCGCAGAGAAAAAGGGGAGTTCATCAAATGAAACCCAGAATTCAGAGAACCAAGTAAAGACGAGCGGAAAGAGAAAGGTAGACCATCTGGAAGGCGAGTTCAAAAAGATTAAACCCACTAGTTTTGACGGAGAATCTAAGACTGGGGACGAAGCAGAGGCATGGTTGCTGGACATCAAAAAATACTTTCAGATTTACAATTACTCCAGCAACATGAAAGTTCGAATGGCAGTTTACAACCTAAAAGGTAAGGCCAGCATCTGGTGGCAGGACCTCAAGATTTCACATGGACTTAAGGAGAAGAATTTAGAATGGGCCGAATTCAAGAGACTGTTCAAAAAACAGTATCTATCAGAAAGTTACTATGAGAGGAAGACCAAAGAATTCTATGAGTTAAGGCTTGGCCAAATGACTATGGAAGATCTCATCAATAAATTCCTGGATTTGCTTCGGTTCGTGCCCTACATCAAGGAAGAAAAGGTGAAAGTGCAAAGGTTCCTAAGCTGTTTGCCACAAGTATACAAAGATCGAATCGAGTTTGACAACCCAAAATCCTTAGATGAAGTACTGAGGAAAGCGAGACTGTGTTATGAACAGTATAAACAGTGGAGTGACCCCGCCAAAACTTGGAAGGACCGGAAGCAAGAAAAGTCTAGCCAGCGGAAAAAGGGCTTTAAACCACCTCCCTTCAGAAGTATGCCCAGGAATCCCCAAGGGAATTCGTACAACCGAAATGAACAGCCACCCTCCAAGGGGGTGAAACAGACACAGAAGGGGGCTGAAATGGCCCCTAAGGAGCCTCTGAAATGCTGGGAGTGTGGGGAACCTCACTTACGCAGGAATTGTCCCCGTTACAATGGGGCAGGAAAAATGTTGCACAATCTACAAGAGGCATCTACGGTTGGGGAGATTGGCAAGAACTACCACAAGATTCATGCAGCCCTAGAGGATCGGCAAGCAGACCACCAGTCCGCCATAGTAGAGATCGAAGGTATTATCTCTAATCATGCCCTTGCTATCTTGATAGATCCGGGTGCCACTTTAAGTTATATTACCCCAAAGATGATAGAACTCTGCAAGCTCACCAAGGTGAGGCATGCAAGACCATGGCTGGTTCAACTAGCCACAGGGGCGAAAAGAAAGGTAACTGATTATATTGCTGACTGTGAAGTTGAATTGCAGGGATATAAAACCATAATCAACTTAAATATCTTACCCTTAGGATCTTATGACATGATAATAGGCATGGATTGGCTGGAAAGAAATAAAGTAATACTGAATTGTTGGTCCAAGAGTTTTACCTATCTTGCGGAAGACCAAATCCTTCGAACAGTAAAAGGCATACCCAAACCAGTCTCGATAAGACAAATTTCTGCTATGCAGCTGAAGAAATGCTTTAGAAAGGGCTGCAACCTCTATGCAGTTAGGATTGCCGACCTTCTCCTCAACGAAAATCTGACATCCTTAAAACAGTACCCTGTCCTAGATGAGTTTTCTAATATTTTTCCAGAGGAAATGCCTGGGTTACCCCCTCCACGAGAAATTGATTTCTCCATTGAGCTTTTACCCGGGTCTGCACCCGTGTCAAGGGTGCCTTATAGG
>LPNX010060970.1:0-15196 GCA_001517045.1 Pseudotsuga menziesii | reverse complement strand
ATGGATGTCAATTTTTGTAGCTTGATTCGATCATTTAGGCCCTCAAAGGCTACACCCACAAAAACATATACCTTATAATTTCCCTGAAAAATAAAAAGTGCCTGTTAAAAAAAATGAAATTTGACATAGCTATGCAAGTTTTCGATACATAAAAGTTATATATTCAGAAAGGTGATTCAATTTCCTACATTTGATGTTTTTTACTCAATGCAAGATATTTTGTATAAGTATCTCAAAAAATCCAAGTAAGTTGAGGGATGCCTGATTTTTCAGGTTTCTATTGCATCTAACGTGCACAAAAAGGTCCCTCATCTTCTTGCACACACCCATCAATACAAATATAGTGAAGGAGAGAATCATCCATGGGATCTACTTAACCTAGTATATCTTCTAACACTTACAGGAGTTTGAGGTACTTTCTACATTTATTGATTTTTTGGCACCTTTGGAATTCATTTTCATTGATTTCATCATGCACTGCGAATTTCATTTTCTTTGATTTCAAGTATGGAGAAAGTGGTTGGGCAGGACAACCGCGTGCCATTGAAAATTGAAGAGTGGACGATTAAAGTGATCTTCACAATAATTCCATTATATTACTTTGATGTTGTTCTTGGACAGGAGTTCATGAAGAGAGATAAGGAAACTCCTATGCTTGTTTTTAGTGCTTATCATTTCTTTCATGAGAGGTTCGAATCATGGTGCAGATAATAAGGAAGTCGTAGCAAGGTGGAAAGGTCATGTCTATGGCAGTGACACCTTCCACAAGTGCAATAGATATTCACAAGGATGTGGATGATGGGAAAGGAAAAGAAGATCATTCCATTGGAAGGGAATTGGAATTGGATAGCTAAGAGTAATTCATTCATTTGGAAGAGTTGATGAACACCATGGAGAAGGTTGTAGAATCATCCTTAAAAAGCTTAAAGAAGATTACTAATTTTTTAACAACCATGGGGAAAAAAAATTGTCGGACAAGATTCATAACATCTACCCAATCAGATGAAGCTACACCAAGTGGCCATCCAGGAACTTCAGTCGTGGATAGGAAAATGTGGCTAGATGACCCAGAAGCACAATGGTTATTTGCTAAAGGTGATGGAATTATTGGTGATAACATGTTGCTCCTTCTACATTTGAGCAAACAAGGTGCAAGAAAATCAAGAGTGGATGAAACTTTGGGTGATGATTAAGAGCACCACCCATCCATGTTCCTTTCTAGTTTGAGTAACCAATGGCCACTGACCTTCTACCTTTAGCGCAGGTAGAAGTGTATGTAGATGCTTTAGGAGGCACGTTGGAAGAGGATTCCAAGGATTCTTTTGACAACGGGTCTAAGTGCTAGGGTGGGATGAAATGAGTAGGCTTCTCTACATGACATAGAGGTAAGCAAGTTGCAAATACTTGTGAAGAGAGGGCATTGGAACATATTAGCAATGGACTTAAATTATGCAGAATGATCACCTAAACAATTGTGAGAGACGAGGGATGACGAACCATGCATACTAGTAGAGATGAAGCACAAGGGTGTACTAAAAGGGTGGACTGAGTGAATAGACTATGTGCAACATGTAGTAGTTTGACAGATATTTCTAGAGGCAATGAAGTGTCATGGAAACATTACTAAGGATGACAACTACTTGAGGTGGGGGAGAATTTAATTCCTTTGTGCAAGAGCGCACTTAGAAACCTCACTTACTCAAGACAAGATTACATGGAATCTCTCCCAAGAGCTCAAGGAGCGCGAGGCATCCAACTCAACTTAGGAGCATGACACCGCTAGGTATTCCAAGTCGATAGCTTGGTGTACTTGCAACTCAGTAAGGGGCATGAGTGAAACAAGACATGGGTAAAGAGACCAACACATTTGTGTAACAAGAAAACAAGTGTTTTAGGTGGCATGACAACAAGGCAACGTAGGGTGCTTACCCACACTTGTTGTTTCCTTTGACTTGAGAACGCATGGGTTGGAGTCCCATAGCCTTAGTATGGAAAGTGAGGGAAGTATTGGAAACAAGTGTTGGAGCATGTTGGCTGGCCATGTCTCCATGAAAGTATGTCAACAAGAACATGTGGCATGGTTGGAGCATGTCGAGAGGGGCATGCACCCAACAAACAAGAAAGAGGCACATCGTGTGGAAGCTCGTGGTATTGCAGGAGGCATAATTCTAAGATGAAACATACTTCACGTGTTGAGAGGGGTGCCATAAGGAAGAGCCTTGGTTGCTGTAAAGTCCCCGGCCCTCCGACCGGTGAAGAGGACCCTACCATAATCCTATATACCTAGGAAACTAGGCCCATGAACATAGAATGAAATGCTTTGACCTAAAAATGAATAGATGCATAAATTATTTATCATACAATGGAAGCAAACTACTTTCCATTCAAGCATTTATCATGTTCATCATTTTCATTAAAAAACAAATACAATTGCAGAGATGAAATAAATAAGAATACTTATCTTATGGAGAAACTCGTCCCACAACTAGTTATGTCGCTGCAACGTTCCACCCAACCATAGGCCAGTTTGCTCCTTAATCTCTTAGAAACACTACCACCCCCGAGCTGGGCATGATTCCCCAAGTAAAAGGAAACTAGGCAAGCTCACACATAGCCAAAGATATGTCAACACTTAGCCAAGCCAACACAATTGGGTTTATCAGGCTAAGAGTACACAACAACACATAACCAAGTCAACAAGTTGGGTTTATCAGGTTATCGGGAGATGGAAGCACTGTCTGCTAAGCTAGTGGGCTCACTAAAGAGCTAAGGATTCCTACACCATAACTAGCTTGACTCCTAAGACATTCACACACACCCAACACAAGGAATCATTCCCTTCTCTGCTGCACAGTCCCTCGGGACATGACTTGCCTTCCAGTGCTATTCAGGGGGTGTAGAGAAGAGAGCCATCCCTCTAGCTCTGTCTATGAGGCTCCTGCAAAACACTACGTTTGTCAAGCAGAATCCTTTCCACTTCTACACAGTCCAAAGACTAATTTCCTACACAACAATATACTCCATTTCTAGGTTGAGGAAAATAGTTCAGCCACAAAATTAGTTTCCAAGAAGGGTAAGAACAACCCCTGACAAAAATTCAATTTCCCAGGAACGTTTTGGCCCTAACATGGCCAAAAACGAAATCAACAACAACACCCAAGAGGATGTGGTCTCTCCTCTAAATTGTTGGGAAACACAAAAACGATTTTCAACTTGGCAACATTGGGGAAATGCAACAGAAACATTGGGGAAAGAAACCCAACCCCATATCATTACCAAAAACGAATCCACAACCCAAGAGAATGAGGAAATGACTACCCACATGAGGGAAAAACACACCCACAGCAACTCAAAAATGAATTTCACACACACAGAATTCCCAGCCATTTGAGAGAACCCCAACGTGGGTGAATGATGAAGATGAAAATGCCCAGGAGCACAATCGTGAAGGAGAGGATAGTACAAGAAAAATTGTGGAGGTGAAAATAACTCCCAAGCTTCCCTACGTGAGCCAAAAAATGAAGAACGTGGATGTATATCCCAATGGCATGCATTTTTGGGTGTTTACTTGCCCTAAAAGTCAAAATTGATTTTCCCCAAACATGGGTTTTCCCCAAATTCTAATTTCCTCCCCATACCATAACTACTTCAACCAATTTCTTGTAGAATTAAATGATTGGGTGAATGAGACAAGAAAGGTAGTTGACTGTTTCATGGGTTCTCCCTTTGACATTTGGCTTTTCCCCATTGGCCCCAAAGATTAAATGTTTCCCCCTCCTTACCCTTAGGAAATCATGCCCCCATCTCATTTAATGTTGCATAGACATAGCTAGGTGTGGGTAATTTAATTAAAATGCATATTTACATGATGCCAAAATTATAATGTGTTGGCTTAGCACGAATATAGCATTAACAAGGATTTTAATCATCGGAACATAAAACGTTAAATCAATGGTGGAGCTTTTTCGTTTAGCTCCACACCATGATTAATTACAATATATACATCATATACATTTTTAATATAAATGGGGTCAAAACGGGGGTGTTACAGTTGCGCCCTCAGGCCAAAAGCTAGTATAAAGTGTTTATATATAGATTGAGGCAAAGGATGGAAATAACATATTTAGACCAAGCATTGGAAAGAGGCTAAGTGCAACCAAGCTATGACTAAGAAGAGGGATCAATCCATAGGAGGGGAGGACCTAGCTCAAGGGTGAGCATGAACTTGGCGAAAAAATGACCGTTGTGTGGCAGAGATTGGTGGAAGAGAAACATGATAGTTTTCAAGATAAGGAAAAACATTGGTGTTTCTTGTTTGTAAGCCAAGAGATTGGTTTGGCTTGTCCATGGGGATGCCCCAACCTTCTTTGTAGTTGTAACTCTATTTCTATATAAAGCTTGGGTGCATTGATTTTGGCACCAACCTCCTTATTTTGTTGTCTCTTGTATTATGTAGGATGCATGTGTCTCAACAAAGTGTTGGAATTTTCTAAGTGTATGATATAACATAACTTTATCAATACAATAAGTGTAATAAGT
This sequence comes from Pseudotsuga menziesii, assembly GCA_001517045.1. Taxonomy (NCBI): domain Eukaryota; kingdom Viridiplantae; phylum Streptophyta; class Pinopsida; order Pinales; family Pinaceae; genus Pseudotsuga; species Pseudotsuga menziesii. Next base: position 10,657 of record LPNX010060970.1, on the reverse strand, counting down.
TTTAAGTGTAAACTTGTATGCTTTTGTGCTGGTTAGGTGTAGTTTGTCTATGAGCCTGCCGATCTGGTATCACCTTTGGCTAGGCACCGGGCAATGTTGTAATGAACATAAATAGGATAATAATTAAATAAAATAATAATTGTTAATTATTATAGTAGTTAGTTATTAATGTGAAGAGACATAACTCTTCATTATGAAATGCTCAAGCCATATTAAAGGCGAGCTATGTTGTAATATCCTAACATCTATTATCATTAGTATATTATTCAATTATCATGTTATCATGGGTTTAAAATACAAATCATGCGGGTTTAGAAAAAAAATTCTTCTTTAAGTGGTATTAGAGCTATTTTGTGATCCAGGCCTTTGGCCATATCGTGATTTTTAATCATAATCCTAGGGAGTCCCTAAATTTATGGTCCTTGACCAAATAAAAAAAGAAAAGAAAGTCAAAATAAAAAATAAAAAGGAAAGAGAGTTAAGAAAAAAAAACTAAAAGAAAGAGGAAAAACAAAAAAAAAGAAAAGGAAAAAAAAAAGTTAAAAAAGAAAAGATAAAAGGAAAAGGAAAATAAAAAGAGAGGGTAAAAGTGAAACCACCCCTGGTTTCTTAAAGTGGGTTTGGTTTTGAATATAAAAGTGCATAATAATTACTAGTAAAGAGCAAGTGAGATTTGAACTTAGGTGGGGAATATAACACTCATTCCTCCCAACCACCCAAACTACTCACATTTTACAAAACTTAAGGGAAATAAAAAATAAATAAATAAAGTGCATAATAATTGCTACTAAAAAGGAAGTGAGATTTGAATTTAGGTGGGGAAGGTAACACTCATTCCTCCCAACCACCCAATTTACTAGCATTTTACAAAACTATTGGCATTTTTCGATAATTTAATTATAATATTTCAAAACCTTATTTTATTATTATTAAAACAAATAACAAAATAGAGATTTTTATTATATAATAATTAATACAATAATTATTTATTATTTAAAAAAAACTATATATTAAACTATATATATAGTTTATAAAACATTAATATAATAATATTATTAATTATTTAATTATTATTATAAAAAGAAAATTATAATAATTATTTTTGGGAAAAAAAAGGTTTTTTGACCTAACAAGAAATAGTCGAAGAAATATTTTTCCAAAAGAGACATATTGAAAATTATTACAGCCTTTGTATCTACCCTTCTAGAAGAAAAGAAGACAAAAGTGAAGTAGAAACATAGTCACAAACAATGGCACCTGCATATTCAGAAATGAAGGCACAACTACAGACAACAGCGGATGAGTTAGAACAATATAAGGCGATCAATAAAAGTCTACAAGCTGAGGTTGAGACACAAAAGTGGTTGAAAGAGTAGAAAGACAATGAGAATCGTCGCTTATGGAATCAAAATCGACAACTAGAACGAACCATAAGAGATAACAAGAAAATGTTATCTAACCAGGAAAAAGACATATCATGTTTAAAAATTCATAATCAAAACCTAGAAGACCAGATCAAAAATTCAAAAAATGACAGCAAATCACCATATGGAAGTGATAATGATTTAGAAGAAGAAATAAAACGTCTAAACAAGCTCATCATGGAAAAAGATGCTAAACTAGCGCAAGTCCAGAGAAATTTGGAAAATCAAGAAACAGAGTTACGTCGTCATCAACAACAAAAAGGAAAACTTCAGCAGCAGTATGACGACAGTAAGAAGACACATAAGTTGTAACTGACAAAAGTCAACAAGGTGTTATCAAGCAATCCTGAAGAAATTTTGAGATTAAGAAATCATAACAAGACACTAGTCACAACAATTAAGAAGTTGAAAAGTAGTCGAAAGACAGATCAATCTACAGAAGACAGGAAAATTTCTAGACAAACAAGAAGAAAATCGTTGTATCAAAAGGCATAACGAAGATCGTAAGGAACAACTTAAGCAGTCTGAAGTTGACAGAAAATCACATGTAGAAGTGATTAAGAAGTTTCAAAATTATAACTTATAGTTAGAAAACAAGTTGGAAAATATACAGAACAAAACCATAAAAGCTCAAGAGACGAAAATACAACTTTCTGCCTAGATCAATGCTCAAAAGATGACACTCGTAAAAGAAAATGACATTGTGAAAATTCCATATCGACACCCCAACCATAAAATAGATATTCTAAAAAGTGGGAAATGTCGAAAGATAACGATACCAATGTGATCAAATCTCCTAACGACAAATCAATATGGATTGCCAACAGTCCACAACAAATCAATTTGGGATGGATTGATTCGTCCACATAGCGGAAGTTGTGTTCAACTCTTAGTAGTTCTTATCGACATGTTTCTCTAGCTGCGACACCACCAAAAATGATGCAGAAACATTATAAAGCTTTGAGGACAAATCCTTTCTAAGGGAGTGACAATGTAACGAACATAAATAGGATAATAATTAAATAAAATAATAATTGTTAATTATTATAGTAGTTAGCTATTGATGTGAAGGGACATAACTCTTCATTATGAAATGCTCAAGCCATATTAAAGGCGAGCTATGTTGTAATATCCTAACATCTCTTATCATATCATATTATTCAATTATCATTTTATCATGGGTTTAAAATACGAATCATGTGGGTTTAGAATTTTTTTTCTACTCCAAATGTCATACAAGTCCTGAGATGATTGAATAGCTGGGAGTCAGGAAACCCCGTGACACCTTGGTTATTAATTTTCCATTTTTTTGTGTTTGCTAGTTTGTCCGTGACTTGAGGAACTAGCCTGTGGTCTATAAAACTATAACCCACAGAAATCTAAGCCATCAAAATCACCTTGAGACTGTACCCATCCCAAGAACACTAACCCTTGACATGGTTGGACTTTCAAGTGTCTCCTCCTAGCTACCTTGCGAGGTTTGAACTCGAGTCGCCATACAAACCAAGGCCTGTCGAAACTAACCATGCTAGCAGGATCTGATTATTAACTTTCAAAGTTAAGATGAGTCTCCAAAACTTTTGAAATTTGAATTTAAAGAGATTTAAAAGTTTCTCTTGGTCTCTATTTGCATATCAAGAAAATTTTTCTTTTAACCAAAGTCCTATGCTTTTTTATTTGTTATTCATTTCAATTATCTTTATTGCACCTAGATCTGTTTTTTATAACCTGAGGGAGAAGTGTAATTTTGAGGTCAATATGGAGTTGACACATAAAACTTTAATAAAATAATAAACAAATAAATTTTTACAATGTCAACTCTCACCTAAAGTTTAAAACCAATAAATGAGAGAAATGAAATTTGTTAAAAAATGATGCTTTAATATAAAATAAAATATTACGTAAATATTAATTTTATAACATGATCCATATTCTAAAGTTCAAACGTAAAAAAAATATAAATTCCAATTAATAAAACTAAAAAAATAATTAAATCTAAAAAAAATCAAATCCATTAAGATCCAATCTTTTCCTAAAAGATTTGAAAATACCCTAAATATTTTTAATAAAAATGCAAGTTTTTCCTAAAAGATTTGATCATACCCCTAAATATTTTTAATAACCATTATTCATTCCACCATATTTAACAGACACAGTCCTTATAAATATACATAGTAATCTTCGTATAAAGTTATGATACAAGTGCTCTATTATCTTGGAGGTTGAACTCAGTCTTAAAATATTTTAAAAATAAGTATGTTTGACTTTGTCAAAAAATAAAGGGAGTGAGCTAGTTATGGAGCAAAACTCCCTCCATCGGACGGAGGAGGAGCAAAGTCAACGCTAACTTTGCTCTTCCTCCGTCCAATAAGAGAGGATTGCTCCACAGCTAGCTTACTCCAAAATAAAGTATTATACTTATTGACTTTATAATAACTTCGTTACATCTATATATAAATATTTAGAATTAAGATTACAGTTTTATAATAAAATTTTTATCAATAAATTTATTTTCCATTGATATTTTTAATTATACGACTAACTTCGCTATCATATTTATTTATGAAAATAATTCACAGACGATAAATAAGAATAAAATTTTAAATGGGAGTTGAGAACATCCAAACTCACACTATTTGACTTTCGAGCATAGAAAATATTATTTTTAGAGCATTTAGCAATCCATATATTTTAATATTCGTGAGGCGTGAGTTCTTTGCCAGTCAAGGATAAGATAGACAACGAGTCTCATGCTTGTGTCTCTTCAACATGTCAAAGGACCACAAGGAAACCAACATGACGTGTCGAAAGATAAGATATTGTGACGAACACGATCACAACTATATCATTTAGTTTATAATCAAGGTATTTATTTGAATGAGTATAGCGTGTTAGGTTTAATTTACATCAATAACCATAATCATCTTTAAAAATAAATGAATTTTTAAATAAAATGAAATTTCAAATTTCAAAAATAATTAAAATAAATATAATTCAGGTGTTATACATTGAAAAAAGTTATATATATATTTTTTAATTGTGTAAAATTAAGAAATATTAAATTTCTATTTCAAAATCTTTATTCCAATACAATATTTTTAATATAGTAATTTATCAAAACTAAAAATGTTTATTTTCGAGCTTTTGAGAATAAAATTAAAATTATGATTATCATGGTTATTGTTACCATTATCAAATGGTTTTTTTTAAGAAGAAAATGTGTAGTTGCTTGATATTCATTGAATCAAAGGTAACGATAAACATATCAATGATGCTAGGTATCATATCTAACCAATATCCACAAACAATGCTCAAACACATGAGCAATCACAACCAGGGTCCCAACCAAAGTAAAAACTACTCCAACTAATAAAAGAACACAACATTATAAATAGACTGCTTGAAGCAGTGCTCAAAAAAATTGCTCCTAAAGAGCAAAGACAGAAAGAGCTAAAGATTAGGCTTTCTTTCCCAATACACATATGACTGCAAAACCCAACATATAATAGCCAATGAAAAATAATCCAAACCCAAACACCTTGCATGCCACTGGAAAAAAAAATATCACCATAGACTCTGGGGAAAGGTACTAAAAAACAAACAAAAATACCAGTCGAGAGCGTCGTCGCACACTAAGTGAATTGGAAGGGTCGCTGACAATGGAGACAAGTACCACCATAGCCTACAAACATATGAGCGCAAATCCTGCACCGCCGAGCCATACCACATGCCACCGAACCACCACCATACTCGCACCATGTACTGAACTTGCCATCGCCAGCGTTGATGAAGAACCAAAAGCCACATCATCATGTGGGAAAGCCCGACAGAGGAGATCGAAACCATCAAGGCACTAATCCAGAGCGCACCGAAACCGTGACATATCCATCTATCCACACCGCGCCCATGTAGCCACCGTCGCTACCATCACAACCGATTGTTGTCGTTGCCATCACTACAGTCGCCCACTGCAACTACAACAACCAAAGAGCTTTCACCCCGTCGCCACCACCGCGAGAGCCTAAGATGCCAGTGCTACAGAGAAAAAAAACAAAACAAAACATACCTTAAGGGAACTAGTGTCCGCAAACCTGCCATCGCCGCCGCAGATGAACTGTAAGGAGACAGTCCAAGAATATATTGTCGTGCAGAGGCCTTCAAACGAGCAAGAAAACTTCGTCCCACAAGCTACCAAGCCCACAAGGCTCAGGCTCAAAAAAGAAGAAAGGAAGCCACTAGGGAATAAGCCCTAGCCGCCATAGGTTAAGGTTGAGACTCTCAAACCCTAGGCGAAATGGAGTTGATGGTGATCCGGATGATTTCTGCTGGTTCCAATACCATCATTAAAGGGTTATTATCACCTTCATCATCAACTAGTGAAAAAAACTTAATATATTGTTTTACCCTATTTCCAAAACTTTGTATACTAATAACCTATTTAAAAAGGTAATCGTTAATGACTCTCATTTTAATTTATGATTACGTAACATTTAGGTTGACTTTTTTAAACATGCAAATTAGGACTCAAGTAGCCAATCAAATACGGCTTATAATTATCAGGATTAGAGGACATTTAACCTATAATGTAGGTTGACATTTTCTAAAATATAAATTAGGAATCTAGTGGGCCAACTTAAACAAGTTGAATACGGGGTACACGTAGGCCATGTCGCGCTGAATACGTAAAAAACGAATATACCTCGCATATGCGCGGCCAAAGTTGCGTGCAATAAACTACGAAGAGGGAAGAGAAAAATCTATGAGCAACATTTATATATATATACGTTACGACGACACAGAGACACTGCTCAGATTTCATCACCTAAAAGGAGAACTAAATAGGTTCAAGGCATCATGGTGAAGCCTCAGCTGGAAGTATTAAGTGCTTTGGATGGGGCTAAAACGCAATTGTACCACTTTACTGCTATCGTTATTGCAGGCATGGGCTTCTTCACGGATGCCTATGACTTGTTCTGCATCTCCACCGTCACGAAGCTCCTTGGAAGGCTCTATTACTTCGATCCGAGCAGCAGTAGCCCCGGTTCTCTGCCTCCAAATGTCTCGGCCGCCGTGAATGGGGTGGCCTTATGTGGAACACTTGCCGGGCAACTTTTCTTTGGTTGGATGGGCGACAAATTGGGACGGAAGAAAGTCTATGGAATAACGCTGATGATCATGGTCATTACTTCCATAGCATCCGGTCTTTCATTCGGCCACACAGCCAAATCTGTAATGACCACCCTGTGCTTTTTCAGATTCTGGCTCGGCTTCGGCATCGGTGGAGATTATCCTTTATCCGCCACCATTATGTCCGAGTATGCCAATAAGAGAACCCGAGGAGGGTTCATCGCAGCCGTGTTTGCCATGCAAGGCTTCGGGATTCTCGCCGGCGGTGCAGTGGCCATTATCGTCTCTGCGGGTTTCAAGAACAAATACGACCGTCCCGCATACGAGAACGATCGTGAAGGTTCGACACCCCAAGCAGCCGATTATGTATGGCGGATCATTCTCATGTTCGGAGCTGTTCCCGCTGCATTGACATACTACTGGCGATTGAAAATGCCCGAAACGGCTCGATTCACGGCGCTCGTAGAGAAAAACGTAAAGCAAGCCGCGGCCGACATGTCGAAGGTTCTTCAGGTAGAGATTGAAGCAGATGAACTGGCTGCAAAGATTGTGAATGAGCCGAGCTTCGGTTTATTTTCCAAAGAGTTCGTAAGGCGACACGGGTGGCATCTGGTGGGAACTACAAGTACATGGTTTGTCTTCGATATCGCGTTCTATAGCCAAAATCTTTTTCAGAAGGACATCTTCACGGCTGTCGGATGGCTTCCCCCGGCCAAAACAATGAACGCCATCGATGAAGTTTATCGAATTGCAAGAGCACAGTCAATTATAGCTCTCGCTTCCACAGTCCCGGGCTACTGGTTCGCAGTCGGCTTCGTTGACCGCATGGGTAGAAGAACAATTCAGCTAATGGGATTCTTCTTTATGACAATTTTCATGTTCGCGCTTGCTATCCCATACAATCACTGGCGGGGCACCAAATGTGGCAGCGATTACTGCGGCGGCAATCCTGGGGCCTTTGTTACACTTTATGCCCTGACTTTTTTCTTTTCAAACTTCGGTCCAAACACCACCACCTTCATCGTTCCCGCTGAAATCTTCCCCGCGAGGATTCGTTCGACATGCCACGGCATATCGGCGGCAGCAGGCAAATCAGGAGCCATTATCGGAGCCTTCGGTTTTCTCTATGCCGCTCAGAGCACTCATGCTGGCCAGGTGGACAAAGGCTACCCGACTGGTATTGGTGTTAAGAATTCTCTCTTGCTCTTAGCAGTATCAAATGCTCTCGGTTTCATCTTTACCTTCCTGATCCCTGAAACAAAAGGCAAATCCATCGAGGAGCTCTCCGGCGAGAACGATGAAGAACGAGGAGTAGGAACCGCACCAACTCAAATATAGCTGGGAATTCCATATGTATACATAGAACTAGATGTGAGCATTTTAGGCTTTTGATTGTCACTAGTTTCTCATGTAGTACAATGTTTGACAGACTGTCTCACGATCATCCACTGTTTAATGCAGCAGCGCCACGATGATTGGTTGTTTAATGCCACCGCTGTTGTGTAGTAGGTGGTTCGATCTCAGCCTAAGCCTAAGCCTAGGCAACAAGCTGATTATTAATCGTCAATATTTTTTACTGTAGAAAAATTAGTTAACTGATATGCTTATGTTTATGTTTCAGTCTTTATTTTGGATTCCAATATCAATTCATTTTTCAGTCTTCATTTTGGATTCCAGTATCAATTCTTTAATGCTGTGGAAACTTCATACACTTTCAGAGCCTTGGTGCTTATACATAACTGTACGTACCACTTGCTGATCTCTCATTGGATTGGATTGGATTGGATTGGTGGAGCTTGATTAAGGATCTTTTATCGGTGGCTTAATATAAGGATCTTGGCAATTGATTTCTTATATTTGCGAGTTTCGAACTTTGGACCATTTAACAAGCTCTGGATCGCTTAACAAATAAAACATTTTATCAAACATACCAACCATACCGGTGAAACTTCACCAATTTTATGAAAACTTATACTACGTCCATTTGGTAAATATTTTCCATTTACATAATGAAATGGAATCAAAACATTCAAGTCTTGGAAAGGGAAATAAGAGATATAATCAGAAATTATAACGAGTTTGTCTATCTCAATTATGACAAAATAAATATGTAAGAAATAAAATCTCCAAATAAGATCTTTCCACATATATCGAACATATTATTACTAAGTATAACTCACATATATCAAACATATTATTATTAAGTATAACTTGCCAGTTGAGGATATAAGTGTATTGAGAAAGATTGGTCTATTATTATTAATGTTACTATTATTATAAAAGAATTTAAAAATGATTACAAATGAAAATAAAAAAAATAAATAATATAAATAAATTAACAATAAATAAATATTAATAATTAATATCATCTTTATCTATATATGACTTTAGTATATAGTTGGTTTTAAATCATAGTTGACTTTAATATAAGATTGACTTTTAATTATAATTAACTTCAATCTATAAAAATAATAATCCAAAATTTATTTTAATCCATAATTAACTTATTTCAATTTATAAAAAAATAATAATCCAAATTTTTTTTCAATCCATAATTAACTTTTTAAACCAGAAAAAACATACTAAGAAAAATTATAACTACTATGTCTTCACAAAATCGAAATCGAGTATGAAAAAGTCAGAAACAAAAGTCTCAAATAAGTTCCAAAGACATAACAATATAACAATATGTAATAAGTTTGATAATCATGATAGTTACAAGTTTATATTGATTATAGCTGAAAGGCTTAGAGATGGAGTATGATATTTACATCAGACAGTTGTCAATACAGATTTATACAACTAAATCATATTGAAAAAAATGGATTATTTGTCTTTGGTTTGAGATGGATATTAAATAAATGTCTTTAGCTTTTCGGTTTGACATGGTTATTAAATAAATATGTGTTACATGGTTATTTGTCTTTTGGTGTAATATAGATATGAAATAAATAATTGTAAGTGTTTGAGATGGATATTAAATAAACCTTTGTAATAAGGTTATTTGTCTTTTAGGTTTGAGGTAGATATATTGCCGTATTCTTTCATAATAGGAGATGAGTATGGAACTTATCACTACATCGTATGTGATGTGGGGTTTGAAACTTACGACATTTAATGGATATGAGAACATTACTCGAGTGCTAAATTTTTTTTTCAAACAATGGTATGATTTGGTTTTAGCTTTCACAAGTTTTCATGTTATAGTTATGGAAGTAATATCCAGAGCCTATGTGTTGTTTTTGAACTCGTACATTTCAGACCCCACGTTGCATCATTAGAGGTTCAACTTTTCACATAAAAATAATATTGAGGTTTGTTAAAATTTATAATTGTATTTATAATCTTTCAAAATGTATAAAATGGTGATGATGTTACAATGTATATGTTAAAAATTATAATTATATTTATAATTTTTTAAAGTGCAGAAATTTTGTTGAATTTTACTAATTCTTAAATTTGCAACCATAAAATGTTCGGTTATTTATTTAAAATTATAAGGACTTTATATAATTTTTGGATTATTTTGGTGATTCAAGGGTAAAAAAATTATCCCATAAATTTTGCACTAATTATTTTTGGAAATAAGGAAAATTTGTGATTTTTGTGGAATAAAAAAGTTGATAAGTTTCCCATGAACTAAATTTGGCCCCTAAAATTTTCCTTTATTTATATCAATGCTATTTGAAATTAAAATAATAAATTTATAGTTAAATTAGATATATATTAAAACAATAATTTAAAAAAAAAATTGTTGTACACAATGTTGATATTAAAAATATAGATGTTAGAAATTTTAATTTAGTATTTATATAAATGCTATTATATATATATATATATTGGAAAGGCGACTCACCATTGGTAAGTCCACCCAAGAAAATATCTCTTATACTCGCTTAGCAAGCATACATGAACAGGTAGCAACAACAACTCCCGAAAGGGCCAATCACGATAAACGACTCACTGACCTAATATTTCATTACATACAAGGGCTCCCAAGGAGCAAATGTCCTCAGCGAGATTCAAACCTAGGTGGGGAGCGCAATAACTAAATATCCCAACCATGCGAGCTATGTCCAATGGATATACATATATATATATATATA
>LPNX010060950.1:16426-104347 GCA_001517045.1 Pseudotsuga menziesii | reverse complement strand
TCTCTCTCTACCTACTCATAACCCTGACCCCTCTCTCTCTCTACCTAATTTTAATTCCCACCCCTCACTCTCTACCTACTCATAACAGCCACCCCTCTCTCTCTCTATCTAATCATAACCCCCATCCCTCTCTCTCTACCCCTACTCCCTAATAATACCCTCTCTCTCTATTTATCACCCCATAATCCCTCTCTTACCACTAACCTTCCTTCTCTCTCTTTCATATTCTACCTAACACCCTCTCTCGTTCTATATATCACATGGTATTTCTCTTTGTCTCTCTCTCTCTCTAACCCCACCCCTAACCCTCCCTCTCACTCTCCTACTCCTACCACTAACCACCCCTCTCTCTCCTACACCTACCACTCTGCCCCTGCTCTCTCTCTATCCCTCCTAATCCCCCCTCCCTCTATGTCTCTTATAATCCCTCTCTACCCTACCACTAACATCTCTCCCATATCTCACTCTTTCTCTATAACCCTATATTCCCCCTTATCTCTAATTTTCATACTCCCCAAACCCTTTAAACCCTTCATCTCTATTATTTTCAATCCCCCAAACCCCCACCTCCCTACTATCAATTATCACCCCCTTCCTCTCTCTCTATAACCATTGTTCTCTCTAACTTCCCTCCTCCTCCCAAAACTTCCCTCTTACCCCAACCCATAATCACCTTATCATCTCTCTCTCTCTCTCTCTCTCTCTCTCTCTCTCTCTCTCTCTCTCTCTCTCTCTCAAGCTACCTCTTTGTCTCTACCCTTAATCATCTAAACATGTCTCTCTCTACCTACTTATAACCCCCACCCCTCTCTCTCTCTCTTTACCCCTACTCCCTAATAACACCCTCTCTCTCTATCTCTCACCCTTACCACTAACCTTCCTTCTCTCTCTCTCCATTTTATGCCTAACACCCTCTCTCATTTTCTATATCCCCTTCCCTTCTAACACCCTCTCTCATTCTATATATCCCCTTCACTCCTAACACCCTCTCTCATACTCTATATCCCTTTCTCTCCTAACATACCCTGTTCCTATCACTATATACCCCATCTTCAATCCCTCTGTATACCCCCTCTTCTCTTTAACTTCCCTCCTCCTCCCAAAACCCCCCTCCTATCCCAACCCATAATCACCTTATCATTTCTCTCTCTCTCTCTCTCTCTCTCTCTCTCTCTCTCTCTCTCTCTCTCATAATCACTCTCTCTATGATTGTACTAATCCCCTTACCCCTACCACTAAACAATCTCTCTCTCGCATAAGCCCCTTATTCATAATCCCCTCTCTCCATGATTCTACTAATACCCTTAACCATACCACTAACCACCCACACACCATATCTCTCCTTACATATTCCTATGTTTATATCTCTCTCTCCCACTATACTCCCTTGATTCCATTTAACTTCCCTCCTTCTCCCTAAACCCATAACCCCCCACCTCTCTCTCTCTCTCTATTAACCCCCCACTCCTTATACCACTATCCCTAACCACCTCTCTCTCTCTCTCTCTCAACCTTCCTCCTTGTCTCTGCCCTTGATCATCCCAACATCTCTCTCTATCTACCTACCCATAACCCCCACCCCTCTCTCTACCTACTTGTAACCACTACCCCCTCTCTCTCTACCCCTACTAACTAATAACACACTCTCTCTCTATCTCTCAACCCCTACTCTGACCCTTACGACTAACCTTCCTTCTCTCTCTCCCATGTTCTACCTAACACCCTCTCTAATTATATATATCCCATGCTCCCCTAACACCCTCTCTCATTCTATATACCCCATGCTCTCCTAACACCCTCTCTCATTCTCTCTCTCCCTTCTCCATATACCCCTACCCCCAACCTCTTAACACCCACTTGATCCCTTCCTCTCTACCCCTAATCCCCCTCTCTCCCCCTATGCCAGCCCCTCTCTCTCTGCCACTACTCCTATCCCTAACCAGCCCCCCCCACCCCCCTCTCTCTTTCCACCAACTCCACACCCACTAATATTCAACTATAACCCCCTTCTCTTCCTCTTTCTCTTTCACCCTAACCCCCCCTCTATCCTATTCCTACCATTAACCACCTCATAACTCTCTCTCCTGCTACAAATAACCAACCCCTAATAACCTATTTCTCTCTCTCACGTACTCCCTCTAAACATTACCCTCCCCCTAACAGTTAATATCTCTCCTTCATTCTACACCAAATCATCCCCCCATCCTTCTTTCTCTTTATTTCTCAACCCCCTACTCCACTTACTAATAAATCTTTCCCCTATCTCTCCTCTTACTTTGTTACAACTCCCAAATCTCTCTCTCTCTAACTCACCACCATCTCTATCCCCTAATCCCTTAGCCCTTATAGACACCATCTTCTATCCTCTCTCTCCCCTTCCTTGTTCTCTCTCCCTTAACCCCCTAACACCCTCTCTCTCTCTCACTACTAAACCCCCCCCCACTCCTTAACTATATGCCCTTCTTTAAAATGGCTCATTTTCTCCCCAAACCCATAATACTCCTAATCTCTATCTCTTTATTGCTGCCAACCTCCCTCTAGATCCCTCTCTCTCTCTCTCTCTCTCCACCCTCGAAACATTACTACCCCTTTTCCCTCTTTCTCTCATATACTCTTACCAATAGACACCCTCTAACTCTTTCTCTCTATCCATATGCCCCCCCTCTCTATGTTTATCCTAATCCCCCTATAACCTAAAACTAACAAAACCCCCACCACATCTCTCTTTATCTACCTCCAACTCCGTAGCCACCTCTCTCTCTCTCTCTCTCTCTCCCTACACTCCTTCTTCTCTTTAATTTCACTCATTGTCTCCAAACCTGTAACCCCCCAATCCCTCTCTCTCTCTCTACCCTTTGTACCCTCAACCCACCCTCTCCTCATCCCAGTATCCCTAACACCACTCTCTCTCCCTAACCCCTGCCCTATCCCCATCTCTCTCTCTCTCTACCCCTAAAATATAAATACACACACACACACACACACACACACACNCCCATACCCTAAAACTAACAAAACCCCACCATATCTCTCTTTATCTACCTCTAACTTCCTAGTCACCTCTCTCTCTCTCTCTCTCTCTCTCTCTCTCTCCCTGCACTCCCTTTTCTCTTTAATTTCCCTCATTGTCTCCAAACTTGTAACCCCCAAATCCCTCTCTCTCTCTACCCCTTGTAACCTCAACCCACCCTCTCTNTATATATATATATATACCCCTAACCTACATTTCTCTCTCTATTCATAACCACTCTCTCGCTCTCTCTCTGCCTAACACCCTCTCTTATTTTCTATCTCCCATGCTCTTCCTAACACCCTCTCTCATTTTTTCCCCCACTTTTCACCTATCCCTAACCACAACCACTTTCTCTCTTCCCCAACCTCCTAACACCAACTGTCTCCCTGTCTCTCTACCCCTAACCCTCCTCTCCCTCTCTCTCTATCTCTAACCCCCTCTCTCTCTCCCCCTAACCCATCCTTCTCTCTCTCTCTACTCTCTAACAACCCTAAAATCTCTCTCTCTGTCATTATCTCTACCCTTCATTATATTAACATCTCTCTCTCTCTCTCTACCTAATACTCCCTAATAGCACCCTCTCTCTCTATATCTCACCCCCTACTCCCACCCTTACCACTAACCTTCCTTCTCTCTCTCCCATGTTCTTCCTAACACCTTATCTCATTATCTATATCCCATCCTCTCCTAACACCCTCTCTCATTCTCTCCTACCCTTATCCATCTACCCCTAACCCCCCACCAATTTCTCTCTCCCTCAACCTCTTAACACCCACTCGATCCCTTCTTCTATACCCCTAATCCCCATCTCTCCACCTAACCCACCCCCTCTCTCTCTCTCTATACCCCTACTCCTATCCCTAATGAACCCCCCCTCTCTCTCTCTTTGTCCCTCCCCCCTCTCTCTTCCCCCCAACTCCAAACCCCCCAATCTTCAACTATAACCCCCTTCTCTTACTCTCTCTGCCACCCTAAACCCCCCCTCTCTATATTATTCCTACCACTAACAACCTCATAACTCTCTCTCCTACTCCTACAAATAACCAAACCCTATCCCTCTTTCTCTATCTCACCTACTCCCTCTAAAAATTACCCCCCCTCTCTCCATATCTTATAATCACCCTCTCCCTAATTGTTAACCTCTCTCTCTCTCTCTCTATCTCTCTCTACCTCCCATACCCTCTTTCTCTCTCTCTCTCTCTCTCTTTGCCAACCTCCCTACTGCTAAAATATAACCATGTCTCTCAAACTCCACTACGACTCCCCAAATTTCTAACCTTCCTGATCTATATCTCTTTCTCTTCCCAAACCTCTCTCCTTCATTCTACACCTAATCACTCCCCATCTTTTTTTCTTTCTCTTTCAGCCCCCTATTGTGATTACTAATAAATCTTGCCCATCTCTCTCTGCTTACTTTGTTACAACTTTCAACTCTCTCTCTCTCTCTAACTCACCACTGTCTCTCTCCCCTACTCTAAAATTGCTTGTTTTCTCCCAAAACCCATAATCCTCCTAATCTATGTCTCTTTATCTCCACCAACCTCCCTCCTCCCCTCTACCCCTAATCATTCCTCTAGGTCTCTCTCTCTCTCCTCCACTAACCCTTACTACCCCTCCTCCCTCTTTCTCTCCTATACTCCTACCAATAGACTCTCTCTCTCTTTCTTTGATCTCTTAAATCTCTATCTTGTTCTCTCCCCCAACCTCCCCCCTTGTCTCTACCCTTAATCATCCCAACATCCCTTTCTCTCTCTACCTACTCATAACCCCCACCCCTATCTATCTACCCCTACTCCCTAATAACACCCACTCTCTATCGCTCACCAACTACTCCCACCCTTACCACTAACCTTCATTCTCTCTCTCTCCCATTTTATGCCTAAAACCCTCTCTCATTCTCTATATCCCCTTCCCTCATAACACCCTCTCTCATTCTCTATACCCCCTTCTCTCCTAACACCCTCTCTCATTCTCTATATCCCCTTCTCTCCTAACACGATCTCTCATTCTCTATCACCCTTCACCATCTACCCCTAATCCATACTCTCTCTCTCTCTTCCCCTACTCCTATACCTAACCCCCCCTCTCTCTTCAATCTTCAACTATAACCCCCTTCTCTTCCTCTCTCTCTCTCTCACCGTAAACCCCCACTAACCAAATCATAACTCTCTTCCAACTCCTATAAATAACCAACCCATATCCCTCTTTCTCTCTCTCACCTTCTCCCTCTAAACATCACCCCCTCTCTCTCCATCTCTTATAATCACCCTCCCCACTCCTCAAATATAAGCCCTTCTCTCAAATTGCACTACTACTTGCCAAATCCATAACCTTCCTTATCTCTATCTCTTTCTCTTCCCCAATCTCTCTTCTTCATTCTACACCTAATCAACCCCCCATCTCTCTCTCTCTCTCTCTCTCTCTCTCTACCCTTTGTATCTTCAACCCATCCCCTCCTCATACCAGTATCCCTAATGTCACTCTCTCTCCCTAACCCCATCTCTCTCTCTACCACTAATATATACATAGATATAAATATATATACCCCTAACCTCTATTTATATCTCTATTCATAACCTCTCTCTCTCTCTCTCTCTCTCTCTCTCTTAACCCAACACTCCCAACCCCGATACTCCTCAACTATACCTATTAACCCAAAAAATTACCCAACTAGCTCTACATGACCTACACCATACAAAGACATCTATTTCATTACCCACATTGACCCCCACACCCTTGTAAAGGCTCAAAAACACCAAAAAGGGATAAAAAACCCATTAAAGAGCCTAAATAGATCTCAAAGGGGCTAAAGCATTCAAAAAGGGGCTAAATCCCCTAAAAAAGTTCTAAAAACCTGAAAGGAATTAAGAAATGGGAAAAAGGGGCTAAAGCCTTGACCAATGGATTAAAACCCTAAAACTCAAGAAAAAGCTATAAATACAAGGGTAGGGGTCACTCTTAAAACATTCCTTCTCTTCCTACCATTACTCTACCCGTATGAGTGCCTTGAGACCCATCTCTCTCAAGCCATTCATCCCTTTCCCTCACTTTCTCCATTAGCCAAATCCCATTCCATAGAGAAGTAGCTTCCTACTAGCGCATGGTGGCCCATTTCATCAACACCAAAAGGTATAATTTGTGTTTCTTTTTAGTAGCTTAGCTTTGTAGATTGTTTTATTTGCAGGTAGTTTTGCTCATATTGTTTTGCAGGTTTTCCATTAACAGTGTGTTGCAAGTTTTGCTTGGTTCACTAACCCTTTCCTATAGGTTTTCCCTTCCATCCACAGAGACCCTATCCTTCCATCCTATAAACAAAAGGTAGTGGTTTCTCCACATAGATAGGGTGAGAGCCCTACTATAGTTTGGCGACCATACCAGGTCGATCCCAAAGGATCCTTGTGTTTTTATAGTTTATTTTCATTTGTTGACCTAGTTTATTTCTAGTTTAGATCTCTGTTTCTATCATTTATATTTCCAGTCAAGCCCTCTTAATTCCAGCTCAAGCCCTTTCGGCCACAGTATGAGTTACTGTGAGCCGTTCCCAGCTTCGATTTTCAAATTTTTCAATTTAAGGGCCAAATCGCTCATATCAAGATGAAAAGAGAAACCCAATCGCTCATTTAGCCCTTAAAAGAGCGACCCAGTCCCTCATTTGGGCCCAAAAAGAGAAACTTCACTCCCAAGAGCCTGGTCGCTCCTATTTTTGGTTTTTGGGTGACCCCCTCACCTATTTGGGGAAAAAACCAGCAACCCCCTCACTACATTTTCCCTAAAAATAGCGGCCTGCCTCTCGGGTGCCTGTATTTTGCTATTCGAACTATCAGAGCAACCCTACCGCCATTGTTTACTAGCCTATCTATTTTTGCAAGAAATTGTTTGGGTTAATGTTGTGTGTTGTTAGTTGTTTATGCACATAAATCTGTTTAAAGGCTTAGCTAAAGTATTGTAAGTTAGTTTTCAGTTTTTACTTAAACATTGGAAATTGACCGCTTGCCTAATGCTTCCTCCTCTACCCAGTCATCACCCTCTGGGGTATTCTGGGATAAGACAGATGGTTGAGCAAGTATAGTAATAGGAACTTATCACTATCATTGCTCCACAACCACTAAAAATAGGTGACTTGGAAGGTAGAGGGGGTGGTAGGCCCAAGGGGCCTCATGACGTTTGCGTCCTCCCTGTTGACCAACCATGCACTCGGAGAGTGACCTAAGGATCTACGGGTGGGATTGTCCCACTATGTTGAGAGCCCAACACTCTTTCCTGGTATAGGAGGAATACAAGGATAAGGTGGTCACCTAGTAGATTTACAATTGTTCAAAATTTAATAGCCACATCTTAAGTTTTGTTTAATTTTAGTTCACTATTCTATTTAGTTTCGGTTGTGTTCATAGGTTTCCCATTATTCAACCTGCACAAGAACCCAAAAAAACATCTGCTAAGAAGTATTCATAAACCATGGTTGTAGATTCACAAATCTAAAGCATAATAATAGAAAATAATTCAAAAAATAGAACTCACACATAAGGATGCACACAACCACACAACTTAATCAACCAAACTCAGTTCATGACGTTGAGCCAACCATTAAAATCAATCAATTTACATTAGAGTCAAAACTTCATAGTTTGAGGACATAAGTCCCTAGCTACCTTAACCATGGGAAGTACTTGGCTCTTCCCTAAAACTCATTATGAGGAGTACCACGAGAACCCCAAAGCAGTTGGAACATTGAGAGGAATCTCCAAGTAAAACAGCAAACGACCCCTACCAATTGACTAGCACTCCCATGAGGAAAAATCCAAGCACTGTCTCCTGGCAGTCTTGGTGGCCAAGTGACCACCTGAAAGCCAATAGGAAGCCACTAAACTTAGGCTCCATATCGTCATTACTATATTACACCATTTGATCTAACAATAAGACACAATTAATCCCCCACGCTCTTATTCACGCCTAAGAAGTGAACACCATAGTTCGGGTCCTTGAACCTGTTGCCGCCTTTCACACACCTGGGTCACGTGGCAGAAATCTTCAAGCCACTCGGTGTGTCCTTGGGGGCAAGTCTCGAGTCAAGGCTGTCACCTTGTTCTTGACTCCTCCGTTTAGGCTCAACTCCTAATGGAGCCAAGGGGGGTAGACCCTATTAAGTTACTAAGGAGAATTACTTAGTGTGATGATGTTAAACTGGATTAGTTACTTAGGAGTTTGAATATTTTAACTATAGACAATTAAAGATGACGAGATACGAAAATAAACACACAAAAGCACAAAACTGATACACAATGTATATATGAAGAAAAAATGACCAGTGCCTTAAAATGGAGTCAAATCAATAAGATCGATGTGCTTGGAGTGAATGTTTTGCGATTGGATCTTGGTATGTTTCAAGTTAAATGTGAAGTATGAGTTGATTAAACTAGGCAAAGGGGGACTCCAGATATACCCAAGAGTACTTGGAGTATGTCCAAAACTAAACCTTTGTGGCTACCCGCAAGGAATATGTGGGATGAAATGGAGTCTTTGGGGCTATTTTTCGTAATGCATCCATTAGGGTGTGACAGAGATCGATGCCCTGAGGTCACTTTTCAGTAAATTCCTGCTTCCTTTGGGTATTTTGCCACCGTAAAGGTTTGATCTAGGTGTTGGATTTTCACATGATGGTTTGTTAGTTGGGGAGAGTGAGTCCTAATTATACTAGTCACCCAAGTTCTTTTGATACAGCTTGACTGATCGGATGAACCGCAGCCAAGTGCAGAGCATACACACTGGAGTCTTGTCAATTTTAGTAAGTTTTAAACTAGATGTTCTTGTTTAAAAGAAAATCCTCGAAGAACCTCTTTTGATCCAAGTGGATCTCAATCAGGGAATAAAGGAGGGGTTAATATTAAATTTGTTGATAAACAAATGATAGAAAATAGCAAACAGATACACAGTTCTAGTTTCTTAATTAATCCTACCACGAATCTCTTTCCTCTTTCGGGTCAATCGGGAAATCGTGGGGTAAGTATTACGATTACTTTGAAATGTAAGATATGGAGTATGGAATTAATAACAAAATCAAGTATACTACCCTGCAAATTATATCAATGCTAGTAAAAAATAAATAAACAGAAATCGACGAAAAAGGTACCGACACAAATCCCCCCAGGGGGGATGGGGAATGGGCTCGAAAGAGCCTATTCCAAAAATGATTTTATTTATTAATGGTTAAAATATCAGAGACTTGATATATCAAAAAATTATTGGTCCTTATATAGGCTGAAACCAATATTTTACAACTTTAGGAAAAATTTGATTTTTTTGGTGAAAAGGGAGACCCCTGGGGGGATTTGAACGCTCCCGAGGCCACTTCAAACAGCAGCTTCCTTTCTTTTCTGTCAGAACTGATAAAATATAGTGAGCATTTTAGAATAAAAAATCCCCAAAATCACTTTAAGATTACCTTTGGATCAGCCTACCTTATCTCAAAGAAATTGAAGTTAAAACTAGCTAAACAAGCGGAAAAGGAACGAAGGAAAGAAAGATTTCCTTGGGATCTTGGCTTGCTGTTTGTGCAGCCAATTAAAATTCACTGATATTGAAGAATATTAAATTTTATAACAGAAAAAGGAAATCTAATGCATGTTATCTACAAGTTTTCTTTAAAATTCACGCAAAAAGGACGATTTCCCTAAAGCTAGATCTAGAATGATTATGAAACCTTTTTAAGTGCAAGATCTAGGTTATGAGCTATGAAATATCAGATCTATGTATATTTTAATTTGATGAAATAGATCCAAATGAAATCACAGCCATGAACTGAACCAAGTAACTGGGTAAAGTGTTGATTTTGAGGGAGGAAGAAGAGGAGAAAAGTGTTGGTTTCCTTGAAGATCTGCAGTAGAGATTTCAGGTGGAATGTCGAGGGACTATGCCTTTGAAATGTTTTGAGGAGACTAAAGAAGAAAACTAGATCAGAATCCTCTCCAAAGTATGAACCTGCAACTCAGCTAAAATCAAAGAACTTGCCAAGAAACTTGTGAGATCTGATTAGTACATACAAAGAGATTCAAGATAACATGCATATAAGCTTATAGGACATGCTAAATCTAGATCTCTAAACATGCATCCAAGGAGAGTGACAGTCAATAAAATTATTGAAAAACACCTTTCCTATCAACATTGTAATAAGTTAATTACCAATCTTAACCACATATCTACAAGAAATTAGCAAAAAATGACCACAGATACAGGTTACCTCAGTAAAAAAATGGCGATAATCATCCACACATGTAATGGCACCACACCGTATTGCCTCCAAAGATTTTCTTTATTTCAAATGAAGAATTACAGAGTTACAATAGCAGCAGCACCTCAATCCCAATTCTAACTAGCTTGGAAGAGGAGGTTGTGCCTGGATATATACAATTTGCAGGCCATCCATCCCAGGGGGGGCACAATTCCTCATAGAATCAAGTGAAATAAACTGATGGAGAGTTCATCAATGTAGAACTAAAGCTGTACTGAGCCTACTTGTCAACCAGGGGCTTTATTGAGCTGACACATCAACCCATACAACACCACATCAGCCCACAGAGCATCCAGGAGAGTCCACACGTGTGGAGGAGAGAGAGAGGGTGCAATTCCCCATGAAGACAGCTATAGATCAAGTCTGGATCTGATTTGATCCCCTCCTTCAGTCAAGGATTTGTCAAATCTAGTCAATCTGCTCCAGATATGATTGAATTTAGTCAAATCAGTTGAGTATCCACTGATTTATTGATTTTGTATTTTCTCCATTATTCATCAATTTATTAATTAAAATAATCAATAATTGATTTTTGGGGCTTTCTGACCTGAGTGATGGAAGATCACTCAAAACTTAGGAAAAAGTGGGTCCATGGATTTACATGGTGCTCTTAGTTTGAAAATGAGCACCTACATGACTTAAACCGATTATTTGGCCCACTTTTATTACAAAATCAATTTTTCCAATTAAACTATTAAAAAATAGCCTAAGTTTTGGAAAAATTTAATTTAATAAAAAATACTGAAAAAACTAAAAAATTGAAAAATCGAAAAACACCTAGGGGGACCTAGACATGTTCATATGACTCAAAAAAGATGTCTAGCATGTTTATACATTGACACATAGACTCTAATAACCTCAATAGGCCTAAATGCCAAGCCGACCACCCTAACTCTGGAGGTATGGAGTGAAAAACTCAGAAATTATCAGTCGTTTATTCAACAACCAATAATAACCAAGGGAAAAAACACCCTGGGCTGATCGGATTGACAAATGGAGTCTAAGAGACCGATTCTTTTACATACACTATCATGCTAGAACATTTATTACAATTTCCCCATGGGGCATGAACATGTGATATAGTACAACAAGCACTTCCCAGAAGTACTTCCAAAGGTCTTTTTGAAGTCCGAACAAGTTAACCATGTTCGGTTCACCAGGCTCACTTGATAAAAACCACTGAGTACAACTTAGGTGGTAACAGAACCAACATCGTCGAGACCAATCTTGATGATCCTCTACACCGTCAGAAGGCAACAAAGCCTCTGAATCAGACTCACAGTCATATCAATATGAGCCAAACTTACATGCTACACCATCTAGCCCCACGGCTGGTGCAAACCCAGATCCACTTTCTGGAATGGTCATTGGCAATGGACCCATGTCCATGCCTCAAGTAACCACCAACACCCTTGCAGTTGGTCCTAGTACTGCCATGCAGACTATACTAACTCAGTTATCTCCACTTGTACCTACTAGTCAAAATGTCCCACCTATCATACCTAGGGGAAATGGCCCTTTTGTTCACACTATGGCACTTTCCATACTTGGGGGCAGCGGCCTATCCACAACTATGCCATAAGTAACCCTAGTCATGTAGGGACATCATGTTCCTATAAACCACACTACCATTGCTGGTCCTTCTCATTTAAAACTGGGGTCTAACCTCCAGTTCATGGCACACCTCAACTTGCCTGACTTGGCTAGGTTAACAAATAACCCTATTTGTCATCAAGCCCATTGGCCTCCCATGCCAACCAAACTCCCCTCAGACATCCCTAAGTTTGAACGGAAGGCAAGGGAATTATGCCAAAACCATATAATGACCTTTCACCTATGGTGCTCATCAAACAGTATTGTAGATGACTTGATCAGACTCAGACTTTTTTAACGCACCCTCATAGGTGCTACAGCTAAGTGGTACATTGAGCTACCACAATCCAAGTACCTAGACTTTAAATATTTGGCCTTTATGTTCCTACAGTATTTCTAGATCCCCATCAGATATGATGAAGGGCCAAAAGTCTTGCTATCTTGTCACCAAAACACTATGACCCACATAACCGACCACATCCATGAGTGGTGGCTATGTTGCAGCTTGTGCAAGATCAAGCTTGATGACAGGATCTTCATTGATTGGTTCTTAAAAACATTGTTGCCACCCATAACCAAGGACATCACCTCTGAACATCCCCAAATAGAGGAAGAGGCCATCTTGAAGGCTCAACAATTTGACCTCATTTACGCATAGTCTGGATACCTCTACACCATCATTCCAGACGCTCCCCGTTCAGGAACTTCTTACCTAGATGTGCCGGGGGCATCCCATGCCATAGATGGCATCATAGGCTCTGTTTCCCATCAAACAAAACATCATGAAACACCACCCATGATGCCACCACACCAAAGCAACACCTCTATTATTTCCTACCCAAGCTAAGCTTCTTACTATTCAAGAATGATGTCTCAATCCGGAGCTACAACCTGCGCCATAGAAGCAGGTCCATGCACCTACTTGGCCAGCACAGATGACCAGATTTGTGGCACATGCAGCCCCCCAAGTTAGTATGCACCACTAGTGCAAGCCACTAAATCCCCCACCCTAGCCCCGCCAGCACCTTTGGGACAAGTTTTCTCCTAGCAAAACTTTCCTAACTAACCAGCCCCCAACAACCAACAAGGGTAAGCCAAAAACAACTGAGCTAGGAATCGAGACAACAACCAACCACAAGGATGCAGTCAACAAACTGGGGCAAACCATCCAAATCAAAATCCCCAGCAACTAAACCCACCTAGACACAATGCTCCATTATGCACAAATAAACCATGCAAACTATGCAACGTCTATGGACAATATACACATGAATGCACCTTCATGGGTGGCGTTGAGCAAACCATTTAGAATGAATTTCAGCATGCTACCAATATGACAGCTCTAGCTCAACCCAACTTGGTACCACCAATCCCTCCACCTATGTTGCTCAAAAACCCATTACTGCTCCAAGGACTGGTAGCAACCGCACCTTCTCCCCAATCCAATCCCACCGCCCCAGCTGCACCTCCGATAGCAAAAATAAGTGTTCACCACCTGCTAGCCTTGACAATCAAAGAGATCAATCTATAGGCCAGGAAAAATTAGTACGGAGCCAACATTGAACCCACTGACCCATCAGTGGCATCCATGTCCAAAACAACCAATACACCTCTTTAATTACCTCCTTACCCCCCACACCCCCCCATACGATGGATTTCCAACAATGCCACGAATAGAGCTACTATGAGCTACAACATCATTGATGACTTGGCCCAAACACCTATGGCCATGTCCACTTTTGAGGTACTTAAAACTTTCCCAACACAGTGAAAGGCCTTACTAACCACCCTTGATGTTGTAGACCCCTATGACTCCAAGTTGATTACGTTCAACACATATAACGAAGAGCCCCAGATGCCATCAACTATTGCCTTCCAAATTTTGGTATCTATTCAGTATTTGGTCATACATCGATGCATCATTGACAAGGGGGCATGCACATGTGTTATTTCAACCTTAGTTTAGAAGAAAATTGGGTCCCCAATCCTGCAACCATACACCACTACTCTACGAGCTTATGATGGCCATCCCACAGAATCCCAAGGTATCCTTCTGCATGTCCTCATAACATTAGCTAGGAAAATAGTACTTATCGACATAGAGCTTGTCAATGCACATTTCTACTATAACCTTCTCCTAGAAAAAAGTTATATGTATGCCATGAGAGTCGTATCATCCACTATTTTCCATCTCATGATGTTCCCTCATGACCGTAAAATTGTGATGGTTGACCAATTAACTTATAGCAATCTGCAAGGGCTAACAGCACCAGCCAATGTTATCCCTATGGTCGACACTAGCATCGGAGACACATCAACCTCCCCATTATTGAATGTGGGCACTGGGTTGCTTTTCGACACTTCAATAACAACCTCCTTCCCCTTCGTATCACCACCACCAAAACCAAATGAGACTGTAGATTTATGCATGCTCTCATCTAGCACTGATGTACCCAAACATCAATCACAGTCATAGCTGCAACATCATCCACAACTGCAACTGCAGTACCAATCCCAGCAACAACCACAAGTGCACCTCCAAATGCACTCACTAGGAAACTACTGGGGTTCCTTCCCAATCCATACAATTCCCTTCCTTTTTCCCCCATCTAGTTTCGTAAGTAAGACAGTAATGGCTACCTTAAACTTACCCAACTTCACTTTTGGGATTCATATATGGTACCTCGAGCCATTGGCCCAACCTCTAATGCCTCAAGTTGTGTTGATCCCTGTTCAACCCATTGTGTTCAAATATTGTCCTCCACCTGGCCCGCAAAACCAACCACTACACCTGCACCTACCCCACCCCACCCAAAAAGGGCCAAGGGAAAAACCATGAAAGAAAGAACCGAACCTCGGTAGACCCCACCATGCACTATGTGCGATGAACAGGGCCATGCAACTCAAATCTACCCTAAGATTCCCATGCTCTACACACATTTGGATTCCATGGATACAACAGAAAATATCCCCATGGTGGTACTCTCAAGCAGGTCAACAGTGAAGAACAAGTCATTGAGAATGAACCATGCATGCACCCTTTGCAGATTATATGGACATTATTCTCACCATGTCCAGGACTTTCCCCAGTTTGGAACAGCTCTAGCCAGCCTTCGACAACATACCCTTTAATCTGAGATCACTCTGATCGAAGAAACCACCCCCCACCTCCCTCTTCAGATACCATGTCCATTTACATGATGTCCAGATCCACAAACCCTCTTATCTCTGCAATCACCGATGGTCCATCAGATTTGTCTCATCATTTATTTTTTAATGACGAGGAGATACTTGAAGCCTTAACTACTTCAGAATACCCTTGGGATGACATGCACCATCACTCGTTCTTCCTCCCTAAAGAACTTGTGTTGTAGTCTGACCAATTTTTTGTTGAAACAAAGGATTTCATTCATAGCAAAGTTAAATGGTTCAAAAATCCCATTCCAGCACCAGATGCCTTTGAATAAGGGAACATGGCCAATATTTCACCAACCATTAAAATCAACATCTCAACCAATCCTGAGATTGTTGAGGAAATTATGTTGGGAGCGTCTTGCTCCTCAGAAGAAGTCACTTCCTACAAAGCACTCTTTTGAGAATTTCATGACATCTTCGCCTGGTCCTACACCGAAATGCCTTGGTTGGATCCCTCCATTGTTGAGAACCACATTGACACATGGCCTGATGTGGTCCCCATGCACTAAAAGAAATTACCAAGCCATCCCTCCAAATTTGTCGTAGTCAAAGATGAAATTGAGAAGCTACGCATAGCCGGCTTCATTTACCCCATTGCTTACACAACATGGGTTTCAAATCCTATTCCCATGAATAAAAAATAGAATACCAACCGCATTTGTATACTTTCGTGATCTGAATTGTCTGTGTCCCAAAGACAACTTTCCAACACCCTTCATTGATCAGATCATTGATGCGTGCACCAGACATGAGGTATTTTCCTTCATGGATGACTTTTTCGGATACAACCAAATTCAGATCTAGAAAGAAGATCATTACAAGACTGCATTTACAACCCATTGGGGCACATTCGCATATAGAGTAATGCCATTTGGTCTAAATTATGATGGATCCACCTTCCAATGTGCCATGACGTATTGTTTCCATGACCTCATCCACATCATATTGGTCTACCTAGACGACCTTACAACTCGATCACAAAAATAAGCACAACAGATAGACGACTTGCGGCAAGTATTTTTGCGATGCTACAAGTACAAAATTTTCTTAAACCCCCTAAAGTGCATTTTTCTGTCCCAACAGGTGGTCTAATCGGGTTCATTGTATCCCATAAAGGGATAACAGTTGACCCTCTCAAAGATTAAGCTATCCTTGATTTCCCTATACCACAAACTCTGTGCCAACTACAAAGACTCTAAGGTAAGGCCAACTTCCTTCACTGCTTTGTACCAAAGTATGCAATGAAATCCCATGGATTCGTACACTTGCTCCGCATCAAAATACCCTTTGTTTCGAATCAACAAGTATAGGAATCATTTGATGCAATCAAACAAGCCCTGGCTTCTGCACCATTACTTTTGGCACTAGACTTCACGTGAGACTTCATTCTTTATGTGTCATCCTCGAAAAATGTCATTGCTAGAGTGTTGTTACTGAGAGAAATTCCTATGGCTTGGGGTACCACAACAGACATCTTGACTCTAAAAATCAATCCTTTCCAATATGCAAGAGAAATCAAACATCTAACACTCAAGGATCAGACCTCGTACCTTATTCCGGACGGTTGAAGTAGATTGCCATTGATCTTTCCAACTTCAACTTGAATTGATAAATCACTTCCTCAACAACAAGTAAACAAGACAAGCATAATATATATATTGGTTTTAGATCTAATCTAGCATATATAATCAACAATGCATAAGCATTTGAAAACATCCATGGATAAAATATTCATTCAAACATACATTATTGGACAAGAAAAAATATTTCTATTATATAAAATCAGATATTACAATGAATACAACCTTTGTCGACACATCTGCGAATCGAAGAAGCTGAATCCCCCACTTGGGCCTCCACCACCTCAATCCTCCATCTCTCGATAGCAAGCTCACAAGCAAAAGGCAAGCTTGGGAAGAACACCAAAGTGCTCCAAGGGACAAAGGGATGCAAACTCAAGCACAAGTTCCACCAACAATGGACTAAAGTTTCTTTGCTCTCAATTCTCTTATGCATTCAATGTATCCAAAGGGTTCCTTATATAGATTTTCAATGGGGTAATGAAAGGTCAAATCCGAGCGATCTCAAGGAATATGGAAGGCCATGAGACAAGTGAGTCGGATCCATGTCAAGGAAAACTCGAAAGGGATTTGGATTTTTGTAGACATCGCAATGTACGCGGTTTTAGAGGGAAAACCCTCATATATACACGATAATGGGTTTAAAAGTCATGTATAGAAATTTTCACATGTTTCTAGGGATGGTCTAGGGAACATCAAAGGATAAAAATTGGTCCAAGGGGTCTAAGGATTCTGCATAGGGACAAGGGAAGGCCATACAAGTGTGATTCACCTGGTGTGGTAAAATCGGCTATAACAGATGCCCCCTAATGTGTGAGGTCAGAGGGGTCATACGATGGCCGAAATACATTATAATTCCATCCCAGAAGTGGAGTGATAAAGAATCCCAAATGGAATACCAGCCACCCAATCAGCATTGTAAAATGATACAACTCTACACATAACTGCAAATACATATATCAGTCCCAGATACATAAGAGTACAATGGCCATGAATAGGCATGATACAAAATATGACATAAGTGGTCATCTCCACGTACATAGATCAGAATCTCCATGATGAAGATATACAAAGGATCATGATCTCCATAAGGGATAAAGATATACAATGGATCAAGATCTCCATAATAGCTGGAAATGTATTACATATACTAGAATCAAGTCACGAGAGTTGAAATCTCATGAACACTGGCACGATCAAGGAGGTAGCATATAAGAGATTCCACCAATCTGGAAGGCCTTCTACACAAACCGCTATGAGTACAAGTCCTACTATGTGAATAAAGGTGTCAAGGTCGAACATAGTAGTCCATCATCTGATTACTGATCATTGATGTATACTGTTAATACACGCGAGAGCACCCACTGATAATGATAATGGGAATCAAGGTACTAGAGTGAAAACTAACAAGTGTGAATAGATGTGTTGAGTTCAAACACTTGAGAGTATCCATTTATAAAGGGACATTGATTTACTCCCAAAGACAATCGATGGCGAGAGAACCTACCACTGATGACTACAAGTCTCAAGGCACTCAAAAATGGCTCTAGATTCCAATCCCAGAACAAATGATCTGAAGTCTATGGGATGAAATCCACTGGAAGGAGGGCATTAAAGCATCCCCCATCATCCAACATGAGGTACTCAGCAAAGCTGTATAATGTGGAAGGACTCGATCATAAGGTGCACGAACCAGTAACTGTACCGGGAATGGCTGACATGCAAAGTCAAGATAACTGAGGAATGGCCGACTCAGGTTTCAAATTCCTTCAAACAAGAGCAGAACAGTGAATGGTGACTAAATAAAGGTAGCATAGACTCAATATACAAAACAGGGACATCTCTGCGACACAAGAGGCATCGACAGAGGCTCCATGGGGACTGGAAGCTTAACTAGTTGATGGAGATAAACTCAGAGAAACAAGTACAGCTCCTAAAGTCAAACTATAAACCCAACCAATGGATGTGATATACAGTGCTCTGTTTGAAGGCGACATGACTTGACAACTGCCAAAAGATAACATCTTTCCTTGTCCGACTTTTTGGTTTTTTAATTTTTTTTGGACTTTTTCAAATATTTAAAAAGCTTGAAAAAGAATAAAACTTCTTTATAGTTACAGACTAGGAGGAGATGAGTATCATAATAGGAAAACAAACTAGTTCCAAGCAGTGGAACATACCTATGCTCAATGCAAGGATACATGTGTAGGATAGCGACACTCGGGGGAAAGTCCCCTCCTGGTAAAATAGGGAATCAAGCTACAAAGGATAAAAAATATATCTCTGCATGGCTAGACATGAGACAAGCTTGGGCTATATGGCTGAAACTCAATGTCAGGGAAGCTGGCATAAGGCTCAATAAGGCAGGCAAAGCTCATGATAATGCAATTACAACTTGACATAAGGGAATCCTGAGGGAAATAGGCCAGCAAAATATCAAGAGGAGTATGAGGCTCTTGTGAAATGTCATGGAAATACTATACAATGGACTCCCACACCCTAAGGGACAAAATGCCAGCATGGGAACCAAATGAAAATAAGGCGCTAACTAGGGTACCCATGTAAGGTCAAGCTCTACCACTCATATGATGCCACTTCTAAAACAACAAGAAGGTTCCGTGACATAATAGAGTAGGTTCGTACCTAAGGTCATAATGAAATGGTCAAAAGGTCATGCAAAATGAAAATAGAGGTGATCCTAACCTATATGCCAGTTTAGACATGATACCTAAAATCGGCACGAACATATCAATCCAATGGCTGAAACGACATTCAAAAAGGTCTCCTACATCATAAATTAGTCCAAAAATGGTCCAAAAGGATTAGAAACAGTCCAAACTCTAAAAAAGGGGGTAAAAATTTTCAAAATTTTGCAAAATTTCTATAAATAGTAAAAAATTCAAATCATTATAAAACATTTGAAATTTTTACCCATTTGAGCTTAGAACTTCAACATCGAATTCCAGGAGATCTAGCCGGCGGAATCCACTACCGTTTTTTGCAGGTACTTACCCATGCTCTACTCATTCATTTTGATGCAATTTTTGTCAAATTCCATGGTGTATTTAGGATTCTATGCCACTCTAAGATGCGCACCATGGCCCACGCAGAAATTGATGGTTTTTCCATGTATAGGGATGGATATACATGGAAAACGCCCTCAAAGTCACGTACATATGCGACTGTTTAGCAAACAGTAGTGTAAGCGCCCGTGCTCAATTATTTTTAAGTATTCTAATGGAAAAAAACTCAAATTTTATGTGCAAGATGGTCCTAGAATGGAGAGAATGTGAACATGGTGATGTAGAAGAGGTAATAAGGGAATATCTAATGGCTCAACAAGTGTTATGTGCATGCAGGTTTTACAAGTTTTGGTGTCTTGGTGGCTTAAAATCCAAACCAAAACTGTTGTAGATGTTGGTAGATAACTAGGATCCAGACTCAGAGTCATTCCATATAGACAGGATGTCCCTCACCATAGAAGTGGAGGACATATATTTTATTACTGGACTTTCTCGACAGGGGGAAGTGGTGAACCTACACTCTTGCAAGCCCAGAGGTGGCCTGACTATAGATGAGTACATTGCAGTGTAATGCTATTGGGACACAGAGAAAGTGGAGAGTCAGATCCCAACTAACTCCATACAGGTGCTGGGCCTAAAGGCCATCCTACTGACACTGGGCATGATAGCAGGCTTAGCTTCACTCCACCAGGCCTCACGGCCTCTGATGTTCTATGCAGTGGAGTGCATGAGACCCACAGTGTATGATTGGAGCACTGCACTACTAGGAAACATGAAATACCGGCTCAATGAGTGCAAGATGGACAGAGTGCAAAAATTCAGTTTCAGCAACATACTGAGCACGTTTTTCTTTGAGCGTGTTCCAGGATTGATCCCTAGAGTTGATGTTCCTTTACACGGGGTTCGAGATCCATCCCAACGACATTGGGTGGATGCGATGCGCAAACTAGGTGGAGGTAGGGTGTCCAACCCCTACCCAGATGATTTCTTTCCATGGTGGCGATGACAAATAGTTGCCATCAATGACTACCCTATGCGGGGATAGATTTTTAGGGAGAATCCAACATGCCACTACCACTAGGATCGGCATACGATGACATTGGTAACGAATCTCGACCCTCTTTTTAAAAATTTTGGGTTATTTAATTTTTTTGTTTTGTTTTTTGATTATGTGGAATCAAAAGACATGTTTTTGGGTGACAAAACATAGTGACATCTACCATATGCATGCAAATGTGGGACCACAGTGGCCTGAAGGATTCCCTCATCAAAGACAGAGGGGAAGAGGAGACGACATTACAGGTGTGGATGCAGAGTGGATGCTCCAAAGCATTCATACCAACTTCATGAGAGTGACACACATAGTACCCATGGCGCAAATCGAGGACTTGCCTGAGGCCATACAATGCCAGGTGGTGGGTGTACTACGAGCATGGGTATGGCTATTTCGATGGCTAGCTAGATCCGTAGTGACATTCCACGACACAACCCCCCTCCTCCTCCATAGGATTAGATACCTGGGAGTGATACATTTTGTACTACCGTGTATTTATAGTTTGGTGGCTTGAAAGCCCCATTTTTGTATTATGACACTATGTGTTACCACATTTTTGATGTTTATAAAAAAATTTATGATGATCAATTTATTTATTTACATGTGTAAAAATTTTATGTTTGTGATGAGCTTATTATGTATGAAACAAATGCCAATCTAACACATAGTTATCATATGAGTCAGCAACTTGATTATTATTTCTTGGAACATGTATGTATGTTATATTGTCAAATTGCCATTCTAACAATCTCACACGTAAGAATCTTCTTAATAATGTCAGTTCTCTAACATGGTACAAACCATTAAGTTGTGACACTACTAAGTCTGAGTCATGAAGTACCTCAAGAGAGAGAACACCATGTGAAATGGCATCTTGCAGAATCTCAATAATGACACTATATTCATCCACATTGTTTGAAGAGGGCCGTAAACATACATCTCCTGAAGACAATACCTAAACCATAGGAGTATAAATCACCCAAGTAGCAGAGGCTGAGTGTTGAGTGTGACGGCTTGCACCATTCGCGAATCCTATAAAGGTGGAAGATTCCATTGACATCGGCCAAAATAAATGAAGACTAATCACAAACCCGATCACCATAAGAAAAATAACTACCTATGCAAAACTGTACAATAATATACAATAACCAGCCTTGGTTGAAAATCATGCATAGTACTTTTTAAGATAGAGCCCATTCCTAGGCTCCGCCAAGGTTGTTCCCTCATAATACACTAACTCATAAGTGCCCCTCTCTAACACACGTTTAATGACGTAAGGAACACACCACATGGGGTTAAATTTTCTTGCCCCCAAGGGTTCTTTCGATTGATCCCACAAAAGGACCAAGTCTCCCTCACTAAATCTCCTTGGATGGACCAACTTATCATACTAGACCTTAACACGATGCTTACTTCTAGAGCCACCAAGGCATCTCGGTGCTGCTCATCAAGTTGCTCAAGGTGGAACAAATGCTCCTCCAATGGTGAAGTGTCTGGTAAGAGTTCTATGGCTAGCTTCAAAGAAGGAATCTCGCACTCAACCGGCAATACTGACTCCACTCCATGTACAAGTTGATATGGAGAAAAATCCATGGATGTCTTAACAGCGGTTCTATAATCCCAAAAAGCAGGATATAACATAATGTGTCAATTATTCTTTCTTTGTGTGATGGTTCGTTGGAGAATGGATTTGAGTGATTTATTCACTGCTTCTACATGTCCATTCGCTTGAGGGTAGTAAGAGAAGGAATGCTCTTTCTTATACTCTAACTTTGATGCCAACTCTTCCATCATATGATTCTGAAAGTGTGATCCATGGTCAGTGACAAGATCTTTCGGAATACGAAACCAAGTAATAATATGGTTGAATATGAAGTGTGCAGCTATCTCACCATCGGATTTAATTGTAGGCATAGCCTCAGCCCATTTCGTGAAGTAGTCAACAACCAATATGATATGATGATGCCCCCCAGCTGAAGCTGGGTTGCAATCCATAAAATAAAGCCCCCACTTAGTGAAGGGACCGACAGTGATGATGGGATTTAACTGGGTAAGTTTCAAGCGCATATTATGTGCAAACACCTGGCAAGGATGACACCTCTTGACTGCATCTACGCAATCCTTAAAGATCGACAGTCAGAAATAACTCGCTCGTAAGATTTTTTGGGCTATATAAAGCCTAGATAAATGACCATCACATGCCCCTTCATGGCAATAATTCAACACAACCTCAACCTCCTCATGAGTTAAACAATGATGTAAAATGAAATCCACCCCACGACGATACAAAGTGTTATGCACTATGAGGTAATTCTTAGACACGTGACATAACCGTCATCGCTGATCTCGTGAGAGGTGATAAGGGACCTTCAATGTTTGTAAATATATAATAATATCCCCATACCATGGGTCTAAAGTTGAGATTAAGAATATTTGCTCATTGATAAGTGTATCTTCACAAACCATCTCATCGGCCTCGCTTGGGAAATCCAATATAAGCTTCGCAAAAATTAACGATTTCTTCAATTTTGCCAAAACAAACTCGAGATCAAATTCTTACAAGATGACAATCCATTTATTATATTACCCCCCAATCATTCTTTGAGTGAGAATGAATTTAAATGGATTGACTTGGGTTACAACCAAGGTCTGGAAAAGGAGAATATAATGTCTCAACCGTTGAACCGCATGTACAGTAGCTAAGGAAATCTTCTCAACATGGGAATAATGGATCTTCATGTCAATAAGATTCTAGCTTAGATAGTATATGACATGCTCTTGGAGCTCCTCATCCTCTTTAACCAAAACCATACCAATCATCTCCATGGATGCAGCCACGTAAAGTAGGAAGTCACAGCTATAGTCTGGGGGACTAATCACTGGTGCCGATGCTAGGGCTCGCTTGAGTGCATCAAAGGACTCCTAGGCTCGCTCATCCCAACAAAAGGTGGTGTCCTTCTTCAAAAGATGCATAAATCCTCTATTTAAATTGGCAAAATTGACAACGAATCTCTGTAAGAAGTTTTCCATGCCTTGCAAACATTGAAAATGTGTAATGTTTCTTGGGGGAGATAACTGAAGTATTGCCTCAACCTTCAAAGGGTTGACTCTTATACCCTCCTCGGAAACAATGAATCCTAATAAGCAACCAAAATTCACACAAAATATGCACTTGTGGGGAATTAACCTGACCAAATAATGGCGGCACCTTTTGAATACTAATCTCAAATGTTAGGAATGACACATTCACATACAAGAATGAGTAGCAAGGTCATCCAAAAATACTTCAATAATCGATTTGAGATCATGGAAGATCAAAGTCATAGCCCGCTGAAAAGTAGATCCGGTGTTCTTAAGTCCAAAAGGCATTTTCCAATATGAAAAATTTCCCCAAGGACAAATAAATGCAGTCTTATGTTGCTCCTTAGTTTTAATTTGTATTTGATTATATCCGGAAAAGCTGTCCATAAAGGAAAAAACCTCGCTACCAGCACACTCATCCAAGATCTGATCAATAAATGGTGTGGGGAAATTGTCTTTAGGATAGGCACGATTCAAATCATGGAAATCAGTACATATGTGGATTTCTCCCTGCTTCTTATCAACCAGAATGATATTTGAAACCCACTCCATCAAGGGAATGCGATAGATAAAATCGACTTTCAACAGTTTTTCTATCTCTGCCTTAATCGCAGGTGTTTTCCTAGGATTCACTACACACAAGTGTTGTTGAACAGGATTAGCATTGGGATAAGTCTTAATCTCATGTTCAACAATGTGAGGGTCTATACCTGGAATTTCATCATAAGACCAAGCAAACATATCACAAAATTCTTTAAACAACTCGGTTTATTCTTGAATCTCAACATGGGAACATTCTGCCCCAATATAGACATTCTCGACCCTGCCAGGATCGTGAGAGATATTGATAGGAATCCTTGTAGATATTTGCCATGTTACAATCATCCATCGGACCAGGAGAGATTAATGGAACCATGGGACTACAAATTCTCTCGCTAAGAACCTCCATAAAGTTCTCACACTTCAAGCGGTCAAGCTCAGGAAGAAAATAAGATCTATGATGCAGCTCTTCCCATGGTGGCTCAACTCCCGAAATGGCCTCAATAATCGCTTCTTCTAAACTAAAAACACTATCAAGGAAGTCATACATGTGAGAAGACTGAACTTCCCATGCATGCAGCACATATGGGTCCTCCTCCTCTGTCCGCGAAGAGGAAGGACTAGGCTCTGCAACACATCCAAGATTAGCCTGATAAGCTACCATAGTTGCAGGAAACAACATGTTCGTTACAATGGGCTCACTTGAAGTATTCAGTGTAGGAAGAATCCAAGGATATTCCATATGACTCATGCGAAAAGACATCAATCTCACAGATGTCGAAGCCTGACTGGAACTAGACCCTATCATAAGGATAGGTGCAGGACAACTAAAGCTTCCCATAAGGGATGGATACATGCCCACACCCACACTCCCAGTTGTCGGCTAAGAGTGCTCTACAATCGAGATCGAAGCTCCCACAGATGCAGTAACCGATGGAGTGTTGAATGACATTTTATCAATCATAACTATCTTCCCTTTAAATGGAAAGCATACAATGTGAAATAGTGAAGATGATACGGCTTTCATACTATACATCCAATTCCTACCCAGCAAGAGATTGTATTTGAGGGCCACATCAACCACCTCGACCTCTATCGCAATAGTCATTCCTCCCAAATGGACCTTAAGAGAAGGAAGAATCCCATGCGGCCTAAACAATCTCCCATCAAATGTAGTCAACATGGTACCAGATTTAGAAAACTTAGGGGAACCTAAACCCTTCCAACATGATAAATACATCACAAAAGCAGCAGCACCTTCGTCAATCACAGTGCGCTTGATAGTCATGTTAAGACATTCTGCATGAATCAAAAGAGACACATAGTAAGGCAAGCGAGGCTAAAGTCTTGCTGTTTCAAATTTAATCACAGAGGAAGAATTATTATCATTCACACCAAAGGCAAAAAGCAAATCCTTCCTTTGCGAAGGACAAATCTTAAGTACTTCTAGTGCAGACATTGCACAAGGAGTGTGGCCCAAATCCTCTACAATAGAATAGTTCTAGGTGGCTCAGGCATTAGGATTGTGCCCCAAATGCTTAAGGACTCACTTAGGAATGCGAGGTGCAACTTCAGGTTTATCCATAGGTTTTTCAATATGCAAAAGAGTCCCCGGTGGATCAGGTTCCTTTCCTGGGTTGGGTTGTGATGAACCATAGTCCTTCACACGAGTCACAACCTTCATAGCACGCACCATGTTGATGCAACCATGACCACTACCCTCCGAAGGATCTTGATCCCCACCAGACTGATAATGGGTCCTCGAGTTCATGTTTTGATTGTGAGGTAAAGGGTTATCCCTCATAGCTGGGCCCTATGCTAAGAATCTCAAGGCTTCATCGATACGAGGGCACAAGTAAGTGAGGTGATCATCCTTACATAAATTGCAAGGAAATTTAACCTTAGGTTTAGGTTGCTTGTCCCCCCAGCATTACGGGTGTTCTTGTCATTAGTATTAGCATTTTCATTCCTATTCCGACCCTTGCAATTATTTTTACCCTTCTTTCTATTCCTTCCGGGTTGCTGGTTACCCTTCTGGTCCGATGATTGTACCGAAAGCACACTCATCGTTTGCGTGGGTTGAGACAAAGTTGTGGCTTGTCCCGAAGTAGATTGGTTGATTGACAATTGTTTGACCTATTGTACAATTGAATCTATAGGTTTAGTAGTCATACAACCAACAATGCCATCGGCATGTGGTCCAGGTTTAACTTTGGGGTTAAAACTAGAACATGAAGAATTGGGAATAATCTCATATAACAAACCAGACTGAGCATAAATCAAGTCCAGTTCTTATTCCCTAAAGATGGCTTGTTCCTCATTCTACACTCCAGATGTAGAAACATCCTTCACTATATAAGGTAAGAACAAATTAAGGAACTATTCAAGGAGGAATTCTAGCAGTATAAAGGCTTTAATTAACATCTTCCATCTACGCCACTCTTGGATATGGTCCAAGATATGTGTGGCTTTATCCTACCAAAATGTCGAAAAGAGTTCCATACCAACATCGTAACACACTGTTAGTAGGAAGTGGTTAAGAAAAGTCATGGCTAGGTCATCAAACAAAGTGAAATCCCCCTCTAGGTAACTCTATATACCATTTCGTAGTAGGCCCTATAAGGGTGCATTGAAACAGCCTTAAACGAATAGAATCCTCTTGTAAGGAATTCAAAGAGCACCATAGGTGAAACATAGTAACGTTCTCTCTTGGATCCTCTCCAGGTTTTCCCTCGAACTTTGGAATTTTCGAAGGAAGCTTATTAGGGATAGCCGGCCAAGTCAGATCATGAGACAAATGATCATTTGTAAGTATCGACAAGTCAAGAAGATTTAGCATTGTGAGGAAAGGAATCCTAGGATGAGTAG
Source organism: Pseudotsuga menziesii (assembly GCA_001517045.1). NCBI lineage: Eukaryota > Viridiplantae > Streptophyta > Pinopsida > Pinales > Pinaceae > Pseudotsuga > Pseudotsuga menziesii. The sequence goes on along the minus strand of LPNX010060950.1, from coordinate 77,115 downwards.
GTCGATGCCTCACTCCCAGATAGTTTTAGTTCATATAGGGTTGTTGAGCATAACCACCATGGCGTTGGCCATAGTTCCCTCCTCCTGTTTCACCCATGTAGGGTGCCATGGAAGCACCATAGTGTGGTGTACCTTGACTATTCGGGGCTACAAATCCATAATTGGGAGAGTAAGTGTGTTTCTGATACCCATACCCATAAGGTGAAGGACCCTATCCATACTATGTCCCATAATAAGGTCCATAAGTCATCCCATGAGATGTCCCATGAGACACTCTGTAAGTAGGAATATACGCTCCGAAAGTAGGAACATACATTCCGGAAGTAGGAATATACACTCTGGAAGTAGGATTATACATTCTGGAAGTAGGAATATATGCTCTGGCAGTAGTGACATGACCTCTAGAAATAGGAATACGACCTCCTGAAACAATGGGTAGTACTTGAACCTAAGACACAACTGATCAAGAAGCAATAGTACAGACATTAATCGTAGCAACATTTCAGCTTGAAGGACCATGTGAATGAGGTGGATGGTGAACATTCAAATAATAAGGGACAAAGGACGAAGGGACCTGTGAAATTATGTATGTGTTGTTCCCTATAGTCACTTGTCTTAGGTCTGGTATCCTAATAGGATCACTAACCCTAGGCCTAGCAGGAATATGTGATGTAGCTTCCACCGCTAGGATGGAAGGTGAAATGTGACTTGTGCTCCCAAACCTCTCCACATGGTAAGGAATGAGAGTGCCCCCAGGCGTAGTGTTAGGCTCAAACTTAGACTTGACATGAAATGCCAAATCATGTGTAGGAAAATCAGACATACCATAACTACCATAACTAGTACTTGCAGGTTCAAAATGTGTCTCATCATCCTCCGGCATTCCATACCGATGATGTGTCAATGGGGAATCAACACTAGAGTAAGTACGTCCATCATGAAAAGTACCTATCTCAAAAATTACAAGACCTAAATCAGTCATATCGGGTGAACGATCATAAGTAGGAGTAAACTCCCCATTTTCCACTTGAATGGGAGAGGGTGGTTTAGGAATACCTTCAACATGGTCTCCCATAGTGTGTGAATCAATGTGTGAAGTATTCCACCTACATCATTTATTTCTCTCTCCTAAAGGATGAGGAGATGTAGAAGGTGAAAGTCCTTCTAAACAGTGAGAATGGCGAGGAGCCGCACCCAAATCCACAATGACTCAAAAAATGTAAAAGACTCACTAATTACACAAACCCTAGGCAAGCTAATGTGCACAGAGAAATCACCAATAAAATCTAAATCCAAGCACAAGCAATCAAGGGTAGGATAAGTGAGCTCCCGAATGAAGTAGGTATGTCTCACCTAGGAGAGGCTTGAGACTCCCATACACAACAAGCAGAGGTATGTAACCAATTATTGTGGCCCTCAACTTCAATGCATAAAGCGACTATGCTATCTGACCCCAACCTGGGTGGGACACCCACAGAATAACCCCTGTAGAGTACCCCCTCGATATCCTAGGTAAGGTCACTAAGGTCACCTCAATATAATCAATGCTTAGGTGGACATTCGTAGGTGGGATTGACCGTATGGGCAGGGTATCAAAGATTGAAACTCTCAAAAGAGCCTCCAGATAGGAATACAATCCTGGAAATATCTCTGGTGCTACTCAGTTATGACTAGGGGTCATCCCAATCAATAACCGCTCACATTGCCTCGTGCTTAACTCCCTTTTGAGAGGAGGATCCTGAGAAACACTGGTTATACCAAGGAATTTCACACACTCACCTGGACAGACACATCATGTTTTTGTTTAGTGATCTTGGAGAATTTACTCACAATGAACTATTCCAAGACCCTAAAACCTAATCTTGTTGGTGAACCCTATCAAATAAAATAGTGTATTTCATTTTAATTAAGCGTTGATTTTAATTGGCTTTATTACTCAAAAATGGTAGATGGCCATGCAACTAATCATGTTATGACACAACATGAAGCAAAATGCACACCTAACAATCAATGCAAATGCATTGTGTCCATTAAAACAGGGTATGCTACTACGTGAAATGCACAATTTCTCTTCAAATGATAAATGCAAGCTTTCCTATATGAAATCCTGACTAATACTTCAAAGCAAATCTAGTGCAAGTACTATGCAAAATGCAAGATGCAATGCATAATGATAAGCAAATATTTTTGGATTTTTTGAAATAAAAATGAGATACTAAAGAGAAATAATGATTGTACAAACCCCATACCTTGCAAGCACAATCAAGAAGCACTCAAGAAAAGTAATAAGGTAAAATAAATCTAATGCACTAATCCCAAAACAAAAAATCGAAAATGCAATGACAAGAACATTCTTCAAAAAAGAAATGTTACCCTAAAAAAAATGTCTCTGGTCAGAAATAGAGGTGTATACAGACTCTAGCATTATCAAAGGAGACTCATCAATCATCAAAATGCACCCAGCAATCATCAGTCTTCCTCTAGAAGGAAAAACTAAGGACATACGTGACCGTTCATAGAAAACCCGCGTGTGTACATGTAAATAGCAGTGAAACCTGTGTATATACGTGACTGTGAGTTAAAAACTGACGTACAATAAGAAAGGTGCATAAAATAAGGGAAAACAGATAGGCTGAGAAAAACTTCACACCAATCAAACACTACCAAACAAACATGCCCCCAAACCCGACACAGAAACAGAGAAATAAGAGCAATTCAAATTCATTGAATTCCGATAGAAAACCCCCAAATGAAAACTTCTAGGAACTCCCCACCGGAGTTGCCAATTCTATTACGGAGAGAAATTCCTATGGCTTCGAGTACCCCAATAGACAACTTGACTCTAGAAATCAATCCTTTCCAATATGCAAGAGAAATCAAATATCTAACACTCAAGGATCAGACCTCGTACCTTATTCTAGATGGTTTAAGTAGATCATCGTTGAGATTTTAAATTTCAACTTGACTTGATAAATCACTTCCTCAACAACAAGTAAACAAGACAAGCATACTATATATATTGGTGTTAGATCTACTCTAGCATATATAATCAACAATGTATAAGCATTTGAAAACACCCATGGATAAAATATTCATTCAAACATACATTATTGGACAAGAAAAGATATTTCTATTATATAAAATCAAAGATTGCAATGAATACAACCTCTGTCAGCACGTCTACAAATCAGAGAAACTGAATCCCCCACTTGGGCCTCCACCACCTCAATCCTCCATCTCTCGATAGCAAGCTCACAACCAAAAGGCAAGCTTGGGAAGAACACGAAAGTGCTCCAAGGGACAAACAGATGCAGACTCAAGCACAAGTTTCACCAACAATGGACTATAGTTTATTTTCTCTCAATTCTCTTATGCCTTCAATGTATCTAAAAGGTTCCTTATATATCTTTTCAATGGGGTAATGAAAGGTCAAATTTGAGCGATCTCAAGGCATATGGAAGGCCAGGAGACAAGTGAGTCAGATCCATGTCAAGGAAAACTCCAAAGGGATTTGGATTTTTGTACACATTCTGATGTACATGGTTTTAGAGGTAAAACCTGCATATATACGCAATAATGGGTTTAAAAGTCACGTATAGCAATTTTCACATGTTTTTGGGGATGGTTAAAGGAACATCAAAGGACAAAAATTGGTCCAAGGGATCTAAGGAGTCTACATAGGGACAGGGGAAGGCCATACAAGTGTGATTCACCTGGTGTGGTAAAATCATCTATAACAAATGTTAGTCCAGGAAGATGATGCTCTTCAGATGCATGTGATTTATTACATCATCCATAAGCTAACAGGTCCCCCACTGTGACATTAACCCGAGGTGAAACTGGCCCTCGCTGTTGTTTTCTTGTCCCAAAAGTTGTGCCACTACATCATTAAAAACCACCCTCGAGTAGTGGCTGATTCCAACCCAATGTGGTACCTCTTAAGCTGTCACCTTCTATAAGGTCGTGTAGCCAAGTGGTTAGTCGTCCTCTAAGAATTCGACTTGGAGTTTGTTTCTCCAAAAATAAAAAAGGCACTATCTCTAGCTGTGCTCATGATAGATCGACATTAACCATGTCACCACCACCGAAGGATGTCCTCCCCAATGATTTCCTATTTGTCATATCCATAGAAGACCCATGGTATGGGGGAATCCTTCTATATTTACGCACACAGAAGTTTGCATCCCACTTCAACCATGAAGATAGGAGACGCATCCAACATCAAGTTGCTCTCCATATTCTTATTGGAGATACTTAATATCATCAAGGCATTGATACCATATTACGCTGTTACCTCACCCATGACCAGGCCAAGACAATCCTTAACAACTGTCATAGTGGATCCTACGGTGGACACCTTTCAGGTCTAGAAACCACCCAGAATATTCTATGTGTTGGCTACTTTTGGCCTTCCATCTTCACTGATTGCATAGAGGCAGTAAAACACTGTCACAGTTGTCATCTCTTTTCCCCAAAGGAAAGAACCCCCCCTACACCATTACACCCCGTAGTCGCAGTCGGTACCCTCTACAAATGGGAAATCGACTTCATGACAATAAACCCTACCTCAACCAAAAGCCATAAATATATCATTATGGCATTTGATTACTTCACTAATTGGTCCGAGGCCATGCCCACATTTGATTTCAAAAGTGAAATGACGGCACATTTTTTCTTTAACCACATCATTTCATGATTTGGTGTTCCCAAACAGTTGGTATTAGACCATGCTAAACACTTTGAAGATGTTGTTTGGACTGAGCTTTCAACCATGTTGAAATTTGAACACCAGTACTCATCTTCCTACTACCCGCAAGGCAATGGCGAAATTGAAGCAGTCAACACAATCATCAAAACAATGCTCCAAAGGATGGTAGGAAACCATAAAACCAACTGACACCACATGTTGTTTTCCTCCCTATGGGATTATCACACATCTACAAAAACCACAATTGGTTTCACCCCTTTCTGTTTAGTACATGGCGTTGAATCAGTACTCACTATAGAGTGCTAGATCCCATCACTCAACCTTGCGATAGAACTCCTCCCTGACACTTCACCTTTGGAAGAACGACTCCTCCAACTTGAGAAAACCATAGAAGACTGTCAGTCTATCCTCCAAGCCATTGAAACAACGAAAACAAGGCCAACATCCTATTATGACTCCCATGTCCACCGTCGCACCTTTAGCGAAGGTGATATGGTTTTGGTTTATGACCAAGTTCGAGTCAATGTGGTATGGCCCATATTTTATCCACTGTTGCCTCAAAAAAGGGGCATACATTCTTGTTGACTCTGATGGACAACTCTTGGAGAACCTCCATAATCGGCTCTACCTCAAGATATTTTACACTTAACATCACCAATGAGTCACTTGTAGCATAGTCTTGTCCTTTTTTGTTTTACACATTTAAAAAAATTGAGCCGTACATATTGTTTCCTTTACTTCTCCATATGGATCCTACTTCATGTTGATACATTGGATTTGTTGACAGTGTAAGTAGATGGTCTTTGAACCTCTCCTCGACTGCATGGGTCATCTACTCCCTATCGCATGAGTTGATCCATATTGACGGAATATGTGTGGGCATTGCATTCCAACCAAAAACTAGGATGAATATGATGGTGTCACTTGCCTCTTGGCCATTTCCCTCCAGTTGGGTATCCACCATCTTGATGTCTTCCTAGAATGCCAGTTGCTTGTCTCTCAGATGAACAACAATTATCGGGTATGTGATCCCTTCCTCTTTAGAAAATTCCTGCACACTAAACAGATGGTTAGAACATTTGAATCCATCACATTTACACATGTTACCAGGAACCTCAATAGTGTAGTGGATCAAATGGATAATGACATTCTAAATTGGATTATTCATCATCGCACACAGGAAACATACAAAAAAACATCATGATGCATCATCACACATAAATATGAGTACACATGTAAAAACAAATGATTTAGTCATTTCATTCACATCATCATAAAATATTCACATATAAAACCATTAAAATCGCATCCACATGCGTAATATATATATATCGCATGTCCAAAATGTGTCCAGTACAAAATGAGAAGCTATATATGCTTTCTCAGAGGAATATACATCGCAATACAAAAATCCTAAGTGCACCAATGCACTAGGGGCAGTCCCACTGGCTGTTACTTAGAACCAGGCTCATCCTCATCATCTGGCTCTGTTTCATCATCCTCCTCGGAGGACTCACCATCCTCATCAGAGGACTCATCATCCTCCACAGGAACATCCCCTTGGGCCACCCTACGAACATACTCATAAGCCACAGCTATCCTCCTCATCAGAGGATTCCACTCTAGAGGCACACTGTGACAGGTAGCAATCAACTGATTGTCTAAGCACTGCTAGACTACATCAGCAATCCCCTCAGCAAGCCTCTCCAAATTTGGCATAATAGTTTCCAACTTCTACCGCCACCTACGAGGGTTCCCCGCAGGGACCTCCGGCTCTGCAATCGTGACCACCCACCTCTGAGAATCAGGTGGCAAAAGAGGACCAATATCTGCATACACAAACAAAGACACCATCAATATATGCATATAATCATACAACTATCAACCATATAAACTATTCTATGTATAAATATGAGCACAAAAAACATCACACATACATACCAGTTAGTCCTCAGGCCTGGCCTGGAGGTCGAGGCATCTCAGGATCTCCATGATAGTTCATCCCTGCATAAGGGTAGTTCTCAACTACCACTAGGAGCTACTTCCATTGCTCCAGCAACTCCTCCATGAAGAAGCATCCCACCCTACCACCTCCCTCATGAACCATCATCTCACACCAACTACGCATCTGCAGCCCCCACGGACCACTCTCCCACATTACCTGATGCAGATGCAGAGTCAGTACTTTCTCAAAGAAGAAAGCTTATAAAAAAGAGCCAAAACAAAAGTCTCCACCAGATTCCCTTACATGGTTCAGTTCACACCGAATTGCAAGCAGGTACATATGAGACCATCCATAGTAAGTGCCCCTCATGGCACATGCTACCATATGTAGCTCTACTCTTGATATATTGTGGTTCCCTAATGAACCCAAGATGCACAGCACCATTGCTACTATAGTCCATTTTGATAGGTCCTCAATATCACACAACATGATGTGTCAATCATGCACATACATCGTAGTGTAATAGTGCCTATCACACAGATACTCCAGCGTCTCCCCATGATACAATGCCGACACCAAGTCACCAACAACTCCCAACATTAGGAGCTTAGTCAAAAAATACATATCATGCAGTGTGATCTCAATCCACTGCCCCTGCACAATAAAAACCTCTTCTCCGATATCCTAGAAGCTCACAAGTGTCTGGAGTAGTAGGCATAAACTCTTCATCAATGGAATGCAGATAAAATTTAGCAACCCGCAATGAGCTAGTGTACCTCGTACATTACTGTCTCTTAAATCCTCCTCCGAGAGGTCCTTGCAATCTCTCTCTTGCCACATAGTCTCAGGAATCCTTCACAAAAACAAAACAACTATTAGTCATAGATTTTAGTAAAAAATCCACCCTAGGACCAGGTCACACCTGTCAAACCAAAAAAGGAGACCACGTCACTCAAACAAGCCTCACATAAGTGACTGGGTCGCACTGTCTAGCCAAATAGGAGCGACTTTAGATTGCTCTTTTTTTCCCAACAGGAGTGACCCAATCACACCTGTATGGGTAGAATAAGAAACCCAATCACTCCTTTGACCATAAAAAGAGTGACCCAGCTCATGGAATCCCTAACAGGCTTACAGAGGGTCCCCGAGTGAGCAAATCCAAAAAGTAAACCACTGAAAAAGATAGATTTTGCAAGAACTCTTACCTGCAAGTCACAGATCGAAAAACCACCAATCAGAAGAAGAGAAATCAGCAAAATAAGTTTAGGGACCTCCTCTCTAACTCAACAGTGAACAATGACAATGACACCTACCACATGACCCCCACCCATTTATAGGCCCCATTTGATGTATTCTATCATTTTTTCACATAACTAGGCCATACAGAGTCCGTTTGGGACATCGTTCACACCACTGGTTTAAGAATTCCATCCTCTATATTACAATGAGACCATGGTCTCATGTTTAGTAAGTAGTTTTTGGGGTCATTTCCTAGACGTTACCTTGGTTTACGTGCCATTCACATATAACGTCTAATCCATCCACCATAGCTTACATGGATCCCGGAACCATTTTCCGGAGGGAAGATCATTTCTTTCACATGCATTTGGCATATAACTGCCTCTAGACTTGCACTCACATCATATGTAGTCCATTTCATCCACCACAACTTACACTGCTCCTTCAAACCTATTACCACAGGTTACCTCAATGTGCGTGCCTCTGTCGTACCAATTCATGTGGCTCTTCCATGATCCATCCCGTACATGTATTGGTATATTCAAGAGCCACCTGCTCCATCCATACTACATGGATGACCTTTGGACCACTTCCCATTGTCCTGAAAATGGGCCACCATCAATGCCCCCCTGATTGGTTAACCATACTGGAGTTTTGTTAAGCCCTTTTTAGACTCCTAAAAGACTAAAAATATCACCGAGCACCTTTGCTTCCTCTCCCGCTCATTAAAGTATCAAAAAGGGTGTCTACATAGCTTCGTTTATCTCCTTTTTTGAACCATGTAGACTACCATATGAAAAGGACCACCTTGACACTTTCACACCAAGACTATTCCCCTCTACATTCTTTTATGCTTTCTCACGTAGAGGGACCGAACTTTATGAGAAATCTCACCATGGGTTGTCTTTAAGATCTTTTCTAGCCTTCTCATAAATAAAATATCACCGAGAAAACTTGGTTTTGTTCATGCTCGTAAAAGTATTTGAATGACCATCTAGTTAGTACAAGTTTAACCTTTTCCAGCCTAATTGGACTACCAACGGTAAAGAAGTCTCCCATCCCCCAAATATGGGTGAGCTCTCCTATGTACACTTTTATTCTTTTTTAGTCACAGGAGACTATCAACAAAAAAGAGACCCCACTGGAGTCTTCTTCATCCTTTAAGACTCTCTAAAATTGAAAGCACCATCGAGCATTTACTTGATTGGGATCGCCAAAAATCCATGAGATCGTACCACAATGGTGTCTTTAGACACCACCCCACATATAACAGTTCGGTAGCATTCCCACTTCGGGTCACCTTTGTTTAGAGTATTCTCTGATGTGTCTTCCTTGGATCCCATCAATACCAAAATTGTCTACCTCCCCCAAGTATTTCCCATCTGTAGTTATATCCCCTATATTATAGCTATGATCCCTTTCCCATGAGTTAGTTTCATTTACTGCCTGGTTCACCCTGCCATCATACTCTAAACAAAGGAAGTTTGACTCCCCCATGATTCCCTACCCCTATTCCCTATTTCAGTGTGTCAGTCCCTAGATTGTCTCGCACCTTTAGTTATATCCCTCGCACTTTTGGTCAAGAAAATACCATTGCCTTGGTGAGTTGCAGGTCTCCCTCTATCGACGAAAACACATACATTCTAGAGTATAGACCTAGATGTCCCTGTATCCTATTTTCATTAACCTCATTGATGAGTTCCTTGGACCACTTCAGATGATTCCTTAGTGCCTCTCCAGATGGTTGTGTCTCACGTGCTTGACTCTAGCTACATCATCGCACCATTGAGATTCATACAGGGTATTGGTCTGTGCAGTATTTGGTTGAAGACCCCGAATGTCACCTGACTCTAGAAAATTGATAAGTCTATTGAGGGACCCAAATAGGTTCATGTCCCTTATGATTTTTGGGTTGTGTTGGAGATAGTGTTTAGAAGCCACAAAACAGGGCTTTTTTATAGATTAATGATTGAAGCAACATATTGTACCTCAGAGACTTTGACACTCCATGTCAGTAAGTCCTTATAGTTATGTACACTTCCAGATCTAGTAGATCATCAGTTGTGAAGATATAGCATTCCATAACAATGCCATGAGTCTTATGTACCAATTCTTCAGATCACTATTGTATTCATCCTCTTAATAAGGCAACCACTATGTAACACCAGTCGTATATGATCGACTATTGCATTTTAGATCATAGATCGTAGTATTATTTTGACATTGTTATGAGCATGGGTATTCCTGCATCATCCATAGACATGTCACACATTATTTGTATCTCACCCATTGATGTGAACCATATTAATACAAAAACCAAAAGCCACCATGTCCCAACCCAAGAAGCACTGCCTCTCCCTAGAAAATCCTATGATGTATGTCAGCCATATGATAATCTCTTTCCCTCACACATCAAGGGGCAATCTATTAACCCAAAAAATTACCCAACTAGCTCTACATGACCTACACCATACAAAGACATCTATTTCATTACCCTCAATGACCCCCACACCCTTGTAAAGGCTCAAAAACACCAAAAAGGGCTTAAAACCCATAAAAGATCCTAAATAGCTCTCAAAGGAGATAAAACCTTAAAAAATGGGCTAAATCCCCTAAAACGGGCCTAAAAACCCCAAAGGAGCTAAGAAATGGGTGGAAGGGGCTTAAAGCCCTAAAAAGGGGCTAAAGCCCTGACCAAGGGCTTAAAACCCTAAAACTCAAGAAAGAGCTATAAATACAAGGGTGGGGGTCACTCTCAAAAAAATCCTTCTCTGCCTATAGTTACTCTTCCCATATGAGTGCCTTGAGACCCATCTCTCTCAAGCCATTCAGTCCTCTCCCTCAATTGCTCCATTAGCAAAATCCCATTCCATAGAGAGGTAGCTGCCTGATAGGGCATGGTGCCCATTTCCTCAACACTAGAAGGTATAATGTGTGTTTCTTATTAGTAGCTTAGTTTTGTAGATTGTTTTATTTGTAGGTATTTTTGCTCATATTGTTCTGCAGGTATTCCATCAATAGTGTGATGTGGGTTTTGCTTGGTTCACTAACCCTTTGCTCCAAGTTTTCTCTTCCATGCATAGAGGCCCTATCCTTCCGTCCTATAGATGGAAGGTATCCATTTTTTCACGTATATAGGGCAAGATCCCTACTACAATACCACCTTATCTCAAATGGCCTTGCTAATTGAGAAACCCCTAACCCCGCTAATCTCTATGTATTTTTATCCCCCATCCTCTCTCCTCTCCTATATCTCTAATCACCCCCACATATCTCTTCCTTACACCCCTACTCCTCTACCTAGCATTAACCCCTACCCCACTCTCTCTTACCCAACCCCCTAAAAACCCCTAATTCTCTCTCTCTCTCACTCTCTCTCTAACTCACTACCCTACCCCACCTCTACCACTAAACCCACTCCTCCCTCTCTCTCCTTTTCTCCCTATAACCATCACTAACATCATCTTGCATTTTTTTTCTCTCATGTTTTGCACCTATCCCTAACCCTAACTTATTTCTCTCCCCCCAACCCCTTGACACAAACCCTCTCTCTCTTAACCCTATCCTTATCCAATACCCTATCTCTCTCTCTGTGAACTCTATCTCTTTCTCTTCCCCAACCTCCCTCATTATCTCTACCCTTAATAATCCCAACATCTCTCTCTCTCTCTACCTAATAATAACCCCCACCCTTTTAATATCCCCCAAGTATTAAACTTTATTTGTAATCATTTTGAAAAGACTATTTTATTTTTGAATGTGATAGGTAGATCTGGAATATTCCAATCAGTCCTTGGAGGAAAAATGTGACTGAAACATTATGCTTGTAATAAAAATATGAATAATAAGGCCCACCTTATTGAATGAGGAAACTATGCATGCGAGAGTGGGGGACATGAAGGGTCATTCTCAGAACAATTACACCAAGTGTGGGAATGCCAATATGGTGCTAGACCCACCCTGGGGAATCAAGCAGGTAGTGGAGTGAAAATTCCTAGGGGGAATTGGTCGTTAGCTACAAAAGACGTAGACAAAACAAAAAAGGATAAATAAGGAAGCATATGCTAAGAGGCGGGACACCGCTGACTATGCTAGAGGAAGGAATTTCTTGTTGTGTGAGCACTCCGTCTTAGGAAAGGATTTCTCACTGGAGAACTAGAACTGAGTTTGACTGTCACCACTCTTGGAATTCATAGTTTAGCTTGGGGTGATTGAGGATGGAGAGATCTGTGCCTAATCTATGGTTGGGTGGAACGTGGTTGTTCCCTTTTCATTGTAGCTCATATTTCAACAGGTTCCAATACTGAGTATTGTTCCTATTATTTTATTTGAACTTCGTGTATATTTTCTCATGTTTAAGATGTGTTTAATGTCAATGAAATGATGAAACAAAATTTTATATTTAATAATGCTTATAAATATTGATTCATACCCTGTTGCAAAATGTTGGTGTCTTGTATTAGAGTAAATGGTGACTAATATGGTGTATTAGTGTTTTTTAAGGAATTACCAGTTTACTGCATGGTTTCCTTTGACTAGTGAGCTTAGGGCATGTCTATAGATGTATATATGTATAATTTCCATGTTGCTGATGAAAGTATTGTTGTAAAATGTGTGTGTGTGTTCATATAAGTATCCTTGGGTAGTTCTTTAGTTCTGCACTATTTTGCTCAGAAGTGTAATATGATTAGGATTCCATGCCTTCATATACTATCTTTAGATAGTCTAATGTGTGATTCAATCAGCTCCAACTTTAGTTGAACCACTAATTTTAACCAACCCAACCTATGGCCCCTATAATGCTCAATGAAGGGCGGGTGAAAGCGTATGGTGAACTAGTTTTCATAATAATTTTGTGCACCTCTCCTTTGATAACTCCCTTTCTTGTTGAACGTGTGAAATACCTGAGGACCATCGAATCTAGATTGATGGGGGATCTCAAAAACCATAAGGTGGATTGATAAGAATCTTGCACACATATCCACCATTAACTCCCTTGCTTGTTGAATGTGTGAAATCCCTGAGGACTGTTGGATCTAGATAGACGATGGATCTCAAACACCATAGGGAAGATGGATAATAATTTCATGCACCTCTTAGTCATTAAATCCCTTTCTTGTTGAACGTGTGAAATCCATGAGGACCATCAGATCTAGATCGATGGTGGATCTCAAATGCCATAAGGCAAATGGATAAGAATTTCGCACACCTCACCACCATTAACTCCCTTCCTTGTTGAACATCTGAAATCCCCATGGACTATCAGATCTGGATCAACGGTGGAACCCAAAAACCATAAGGCATATTTGATAATAATTTCATGCACACCAAGATTTTATGAATCCACGCTAGTTGAATTGGTGAAATAACTCATAGTTGTTGATCTTCTCCAAGACTTATTTCATTCGTTGATCATAAAGATGCCTTGTCCATGAGCACTTCTGTTTCTTAGTGCTTATCTTAGGTGCTACCTCATTCTACAAAATTGTTCTCAACCATTGATCTGGAAATATTGACCATGGATCTATCAGGGATGTACAATATTTACACTATGTAATATTTGTTTAAATTGATCAGTGGAAGGATCAATTTCCTCTACAAATCGAAGCTCATCATTCCAACTCTACGAAACAAGAAGTTATATCCAAAGTAGGCTTATACCATCATTGATGCCTTGATTTGGGTTTTGTCATTCTCATAGGAGAAGTATTATTGGTCTTTTGGGAATGGTTACGACTGTGCAAGATGCACATGTCACTGAAGATGAAATGCATTTACTCTGTCTTTCAGTGACTGTAACTTGTGTTTGGTGATTTTGTCTTTTCAAGAAGTGTAGTTTGTTTCCTTTAAAGTTTTACTAGGATACTTCTTGATTTTTAATGTTAAAACCAGCCTAAGGAACCCCTAGTAGGGAAGCCAACATGATCTCCCAGGTTTTCCCTGTTGTAGCTGGGAAAAGGACCTAGCTACCTGCTGAAACCCCTACCTTCTATCTATAGGAAGGAAGGATAGAGTTTCTATGGTGAAAGAAAAACCTACAAGGAAGAGTTAGATTTGAGATATGTAAACCCTGCAATAAATTATTAGAGAAATAAACTTGCAACTAGTTATCAATGGAGAACTTGTAGCACACTATTAGAAATAAACTACCTCAATGTAAAAAAACCTACAAAACAAAAACTAACAATAGAAATTTATGGTATACCTTCTATGTTTGGAGAAATGGGCCACAATGCCCTAGTAGCAAGCTACCTCTCTATGGAATGGGATTTAGCTAATGGAGCAAGTGAGGGAGAGGGATGAATGGGTTTAGAGATATTGTTCTCAATGCACTCATATGGGCAGAGTGACGGTAGGAAGAGAAGGAGTGTCTTGAGAGTGACCCCCACCCTTGTATTTATAGTTTTTTCAGGAGTTTTAGGGTTTTAAGCCCTTTGTTAGGGCTTTAGGCCCTTTTTAGGGATTTAAGCCTCTTCCACCAATTTCTTAGCTCCTTTGGAGTTTTTAGTCCCCTTTTGGGGGATTTAGCCCATTTTTGAAGGCTTTAACCCCTTTGAGAGCTATTTAGTCTCTTTTATGGGTTTTTAAGCCCCTTTTCAATGTTTTTGAGCCTTTACAAGGGTGTGGTGGTCAATGAGGGTAGTTAAATAGATGTCTTTGTGTGGTGTAGGCCATGTAGAGATAGTTGGGTAGTTTTTGGATTAACAGATTGGCCCCTGATGTCTGAGGGCAGGAGCTCATCGTATGGATGATGAACATCATAGGATTTTCTGGGGAGAGGTAATGTTTCCTGGGTTGGGACATGGTGGATTTTGCTTTTTATATTAATATAGTTCCCATCAATGGGTGAGATACAAATAATGCATGACATGTCTATGGAAAAGGAGGGAATACCCATGCTCGTAACAATGTCAAAAGAATACTATGATCTATTCTCTAAAATGCAAGAGCCGATCATATACAACTAGTGTTACATAGTGGTGGCCTCATTGAGAGGCTGAATACAATACTGATATGAAGAATCGATACATCAGACTCATGGAATTATTATGGAATGCTATATCTTCACAACTGATAATTTTCTAGATCTGGAAGTGTACGTAACTGTCAAAGCTTATTCACATGGAGTGTCAAAGTCTCTAAGGTACAATATGCTACATCAATCATGAATCTATATGGAAGCCTTGTTTTGTGGCTTCTGAATACTATCTCCAATGCAACCCTGAAAATCATAAGGGACATGAACTTGTTTGGGTCCATCAATAGAATCATAAATGTACTAGAGCCAGGTGACATACGGGGTCTTCGACCAAATACTACACGGAACAATACCCTATATGAATCTCAATGGTGCGATGATGTAACTGGAGTCGAGCATGTGAGACACAACCATCCCAAGAGGCAATAAGGAATCCTTTCAAGTGGTCGAAGGAACTCATCAATGAGGTTAATGAAACCAGGATACAATGACATCTAGGTCTATCCTCTAGAATATATGTGTTCTCATTGACAGAGGGAGACTTGTAACTGACCAAGGAAATGGTGTTTCCTTGACTAGAAGTGCGAGGGAGATAACCAAAGGTGTGAGACAATCTAGGAACATGTGTAGGGGATCATGGGGGAATCAAACTTCCTTTGTTCAGAGTATGATGGTAGGGTGGACTAGGAAGCAAATGAAACTGACTCATGGGAAAGAGATCATAGCTGTAATACCGAGGTTGTAACTACAGATGGGAAATACTTGGGGGATGTAGATACTTTTGGTATTGATGGGATCCAAGGAAGACACATCACAAAATACTCTTAACAAAGGCAACCCCAAGTGAGAATTTTGTTGAACTGTTATATGCGGGGTGGTATATAAAGACACCATTATGGTACGATCTCATAAATTTTTGGTGAGCCCAGGAAAGTGACTGCTCGATGGTGCTTTCAATTTTAGAGAGTCTGAAAGCATGAAGAAGACTCCAGTGGGTTCTCTTTTTCATTGATAGTCTCCTGTGCCCAAAATAAAAGTGTACATAGGAGAGCTAACCCATATTTGGGGGATGGGATACTTATTTACCGTTGGTAGTCCAATCAGGCTGAAAAGGTTAAACCTATACTGAATGGATGGTCATTCAAATACTTTTACGAGCCTGAATGAAACCAAGTTTTCTCGGTGATCTTTTCTTTATGAGAAGGCTAGAAAAGAGCTTAAAGACAACCCATGAAGAGCTTTTTCATAGAGTTTGGTCCCAATGCTCGAGAAAGCGTAAAAGGATGCAAAGTGCTACGTTCTTAGCTTGAGTGTGCCAAGGTGGTCCTTTTTGTATGGTAGCCTACATAGTCTACAAAAGGAGATAAACGAGAAGATGTAGATGCCTTTTCCTATACTTTAACAATCGACAAAGGAAGCAAGGGCACTTGGAAAGATTTCTCATTCTTTTAGGAGTCCGAAAAGATCTTAACAAAAACTCTATTATGGTCAACCAAGCCAGGGGCACTAGTGGTGCCCCTAGGCATGATAATGAAGGGTGGTCAAAGGTGACGACCTATGCAAAATGGATGGAGTAGGTGTCTCTTGAACATACCAATACAGGTACTAGGAGGTTTGCAATAAAGGCACACAAATTGATGTAGTATAGGAACATAGATCGATGTGGAAAAGGAATAGAAATCGAGGTGAAATCCAGGAAAAGGTTGGGAGAATCAAGTATTAAACATGAGACAATGGTATCATCAAAATACATAGGATGAAAAACTGAACCCGAAGTTGTGAGGGGTTTCTCCAACAGACTCCAGATGACTCAGACTAGTATCTAATGGTGCTGCCCCTAGTGTGGTGATGCACATGTAAAAACTAGACCAAATGGGGGCCTATGGGTATGGAGATAGCTCAATGTATAATGGGAAATTAACATGGTGGTACACGAATCGACGTGACTCTGGGAAATGGTCCTGAGAATCAATAAAGAGAGAGCCAGTTTATAAGGTCATTTCTTGACCCAGGATATTTTTGCACAATACTGGTAGCTTCCTATTCATGTAGAGGATGATACATACATGAAAGTGCAAAACTGGGGAGATACAGAGAGGCCTCAACCTTCAAGAAAGGTATAGGGACCTGATGGTATGCTATCCTAGCGGTATCTATATCATATGTGCAACATACTATGTGCATGTGCAGATGTGGGACCGCACCCTCTAGTGGGCTACCCACGGACAGGGACAGGGATCATATCATCCTGCTCACATGAAAATGATGCAACATAGTTCTACAATGGACTCACTATGACTAGACATAGAACTATTACTGGATGATTTGCAGTAAAAATGATGCAAAAATAAAAATAAAACTATGCTACAAGTTGTACTGCACATCACTTAAAGAGGTGATGTTAGAAGGAAAGTGGTTTAGACTTTGAGGGGGTTAGATGGTATTCCTTTGTGAGACACGATGAACCCTAGGAGATAGCCCGTTGGGACACAAAAAACACACTTGAAAGGATTCAAGTGGATTTGTACTTGCGACATCACATGAAGGATTTCCGCAAATCGTCTATGTGTTGTGCTTGTTTTTGTGATTGAGCAACGAGCTTGTCCAGATAGAATAATATTATTTGGATGAGGTCCTGGAAGAAATATGTCATGGTACGCTGGAAGGTGGAACCAACATTATTTAGACCAAAGGGCATTACTTGATATGTGAATGTGCCCCAAGGGGTTGTAAATGAAATCATGTAATGATCTTCTTTTCGGATCTGAATTTGGTTGTATCTGGAAAATCCATCCATGAAGGAAAAGACCTCATGTCTAGCACATGCATTGATGATCTAATCAATGAAGGGTGTTGGGAATTTGTATTTGGGACATGCCCAATTTAGATCATGGAATTTTGTACAAATACGAATGGTACTCTGTTTCCATGTTGTGTAATAAATGGGGTAAATGAAGTCGGTTGTTCGTAGCTTCTCAATTTTGGCTTTGACGATGGCAGCTTTGGAGGAATGGATTGGCCATTTATTTTGGCACATAGGTACCACATCAGACAATGTGTTGATGTGGTGCTCAACAATGGATGGATCCAACCTAGGAATTTCAGTGTAGGACCATGAAAATATGTTGTGGAATTCTTGGAAGAGCGCTTTGTAGGAAGCGATTTCTTCAGTGGAGCGGGATTCCCCAGCATGATCTCCTCAACGATATCAAGTTTGGTTGAGATGTTGATTTTAATGGTTGGTGAGATATTGGCCATGTTTCCTTCTTTGAAAGCAGCTAGTGCTGGAATGGGATTTTTGAACCAGTCAACTTTTCCATGAATGAAATCTTTTCTTCAATGAAAAAATGGTCAGACTACGACACAAGTTCTTTGGGGAGGAAGAACGAGCGATGGTGCATGTCATCCCAAGGGTATTCTAGAGAAGTTAAGGATTCAAGTATCTCCTCATTGTTGTGAAAGAAACAATGAGACAGATCTAATGGATCGTTGGTGATTATGAAGATAAGAGGGTCTGTGGAATTAGACATCATGTAGATGGACATGGTGTCTGAAGAAGCGGGTGGGGGGTGGAATTCTTTGATCAAAGTGATCTCAAATTCAAGATCATATTGTCGAAGGTTGGACAAGGCTGTTTGAAACTCAAGCAAGTCCTGGAAATGGGGGGAATAATTTCCATATAATCCACAAAGGGCACATGCATGGTTCATTCTCAATTACTTGTTCTTCATTGTTGTCCCATGCAGGAGTACCACCACGGGGATGTTTTCTGTTGTATCCATGGCATCCAAATGTGTGCAGAGCATGGGAATCTTGGGACACTTTTGAGTTGCATGGCCTTGTTCATCACACATGGCCCATGGCAGAGTCTATTGGGGTTCAGTTTTTGCTTTTGTTTTTTTTCCCCTGGCCCTTTTCGGGTGGGGTGGGGTAGGTGCGGGTGCAATGATTGGTTTTTGTGGGCCAGGTGGAGGACAATATTCGAACACAATGGGTTGAACATGGGTCAACACAACCTGGGGCATCAGAAGTTGGGACGGTGGGTCAAGGTACCATATAGGAATCCCCACTGTGAAGTTGGGTAAGTTTAAGGTAGCCATTACTGGATTACTTACGATACCAGACAGGGGAAAAAGGAAGGGAACTGTATGGATTGGGAAGGAGCCCCAGTAGTTCCCTGGCGAGTGCATTTGGGGGTGTGCTTGTGGTTGTGGCTAGGATTGGTACTACGACTGTGGGTACGGTTGATGTTGTGGCTATGGATGATGTTGCAGTTTCTATTGGGGCTGTGGCTATGGTTGATGTTTAGGTGGAGCAGTGCTGGATGAGAGCATGAAAAAATACACAGTCTCGTTTGGTGTCGGCGGTGGTGACACGAAGGGGAAGGAGGCTATCATGGAGGTGTCGAAAAACAACCTAGGTCACACATTCAATAATGAGGAATTGGATGTGTTATTGATAGTGGTGTTGACCATAGGGATAACGTTGGATGGTGCTGTTAGCCCTTGCAGATCGTGATAGGTTAACAACCATCACTATTTTAATATCATGAGGGAGCATCATGAGACAGAAAATAGTGGATGCTAGGAATCTCATGGCATACATATAAATTCTTCCCATTAGAAGGTTATAGTCCAACTATGCATTGACAACCTCTATGTCAATCAGTACTGTTTTCCCGGCTAATGTTATGGGGACATGCGGAAGGATACCTTGGGATTTAATGGGATGGCCATCATAAGACTACAGAGTAGTGGTGGATGGTTATAGGATTGGGGACCCAAATTTCTACCAAACTAAGGTTGACATAACACATGTGGATTCCTCCTCGTCAGTGATGCATCGGTGTATGACCAAATTCTGAATGGATACCGAAATTTGGAAGGAAATAGTTGATGGCATTCGGGGCTCTCCGTTATCTATGTTGAGCATGATCAACTTGGAGTTAGAGGGGTCTATAGCACCGAGGGCGGATAGTAAGGCCTTTCGCTAAGTTGGGAAAGTTTTAAGTACCTCAAGAGTGGACATGGTTGTAGGTGTTTGGTCCAAGTCATCAACGATGCTGCACCTCACAATAGCTCTAGCTGTGGCATTTTTGGAAACTCATCGTTTTGGTGGGAGTGGGGGAAAAGTGGGTAAGTAAAGAGGTGTATTGGTTGTTTTGGATGTGGATGTCACTAATGGGTTAGCGGGTTTGATGTTGGCTCTGTATTGATTTATCTTTGTCTATAAATTGATCTCTTTGGTTGTCAGGGCTAGCAGGTGGTGAACACTTGTTTTTGTTGGTGGAGATGCAACAGGGACAGTGGGATTTGGTTGGGGAGCAGGTGTTGTTGCTACCAGTCCTTGGAGTGGTAATGGATTTTGGAGCACCATGGGTGGAGGGCCTGGTGGTGTCAGGTTGGGTTAAGCTGGAACTGTTGTATTAATACCATGCTCAGCTTCATTTTGAATGGAATTCTTTGCATGACCCATTAAGGGGAATTCATGTGTATAGTTCATGTAGACGTCACATAGTTTTCATGGTTGATTTGCGCGTAACAGAGCATTGTGTCTAGGTGGATTCGATTGCTAGGGATTTTGAGTTGGTTAGTTTTCCTCGACGTTGTTGGGAGGATTTGGTTGTTGGCCACCTCCTTGTGGTTGGTTGTTGCCTTGATTCCTAGCTCGGTTGTTTCTTTCTTGCCCTTGTTGGTTGTTGGGGAATGGTTGGTTGGGATGATTTTACTGGGAGAAAACTTGTCGTAAGGGTGGTGGCATAGCTGGGGTGAGGGTTAGAGTAGCTTGTGTTGGTGGTGCATAGTAGACTAGAGGATTTGGTGCTACAAATATGATCATCTGTCCTAGATATTGTTGTGCCATCCAAACTGGTGCATGGGCATGCTGTTGTGGCATGGGTTGCGAGTATGAGGTTGTGGCTCTAGAATGAGACATCATCCTTGAATAGTTGAGGGCTTGGTTATGGTGGGAAACACTAGGGGTGTTGCTTGGATGTGGTGACTTCATAGTTGGTGTCACCTGATGTTTTTCTTGATGGGAAATAGATCCTATGATGCCATCTGTGGCATGGGATGCTCCTGGCATGTCATGGTAAGAAGTGACTGCATGCGGAGCATCTGGAATGATGGTATAAAGGTATTCACACTGGGAGTAAATTAGGTCAAACTTTTGGGATTTCAATATTTCATCTTCCTCTGTTTGGGGACATTCAGAGGCGACGTCCTTGGCAATGGGTGGCAGCAAGGTTTTTAGGAACCAATCAAGGAAAATCCTGTCATCAATTTGGATCTTGCACAGGCTGCGATGGTGCCACCATTCATGGATGTGGTCGGTTATGTGGGTCTCATTGTTTTGGAGGAAAGATATCAAGATTTCCACCCCTTCATCATCTCTGATGAGGATTTGGAAATACTACTAGAACGTGAAGGCTAAAGAGTTGAAGTCTGGGTACTTGGATTGCGGTAGCTCAATGTACCACTTGGCCGCAACACCTATGAGGGTGCGTTGGAAAAGTCTGAGTCTGATCGAGTCATCTATGATGCTATTTGATGAGAACCATAGGTGAAATGTCATTATGTGGTTTTGCGGGAACTCCCCTTCCTTCCCTTCAAAATTAGGGATGTCTGAGGGGAGTTTGGTTGGCATGGGAGGCTAATGGGATTGATGGAAAATAGGGTCATTGGTTAACCTGGCCAAGCCAGGCAAGTTGAGGCATGCCATGAATGGGAGGTTAGACACTAGGTTGATGCAGGGAGGACCGACAATGGTAGTTTGGTTTACATAAACATGATGTACCTAAATGACTGGGGGCACCTGTGGTTGACTTCCTGTAGCAAGGATAGTCATAGAAGGGCCATTGCCCCCATGTATGATCGATGGGATAGTTTGACTAGTAAGTATGGGTGGAGGCAACTTACTTATGACAGTCTAGATGATAGTGCTAGGACCACTAGTAGGGGTGTTGGTGGTGTTGTGAGGTATGGACCTGTGTCCACTTCCAATCACCAGTCCGGAAAGTGGATCGGGGTTTGCACCAGCCATGGGGCTAGATGGTGCAGTACGTAAGTCTAGCTCATATTGATATGATTTTGAGTATGATTCATAGGTTGTGTGGCCTTCTGATGGTGAAGAGGGTCATCGAGAATGGTCTCGACGGTTCTGGTGTAAAGACCCGAATTGAGGTGGATTGCCTCTCAGGCATGAGGAAGAGCGTGGTGGATCAATATTGTCTATTTGGTGGACCAAATAATGTAACAAGAAATGATGATCTGAACCCTAGTTTTAGTGGCTTCCTATTGGCTTACAGGTGGTCACTCGACCAACAAGACTTCTAGGAGACAGGGCTTGGCTTTTTCCTCACAAGAGTGCTAGTCAATCAGTAGGGGTCATTGCCCATTTTTCTTGGCAATTCCTCTCAATGTTCCAAGTACTTTTGGGTTACCGTGGTACTCCTCACAATGAGTTTCAAGGAAGAGTCCAAGTACTTCCCATGGTTAAGGCAGTTAGTGACTTATGTCCTCAAACTGCAAAGTTTTGAATTAATATAAATTCATTGATTTTAATGGTTGGCTCAGTGTCATGAACTGATTTTGGTTGATTAAGTGGTATGGCTGTCTATAGACTTGTGAGTGAGTTATGTTTTTTGAATTATTTTCTATTATTATGCTTCAGTTTTGTGAATCTGTAACCATGGTTTATGAATACTTCTTAGAAAATGTTTTTCTAGTTTGTTGTGCAGGTTGAATGATGGGAAACCTATTGACAAACTGAAACTAAACAAAATTATGAACTGAAACTAAACAAAACTTAAGATGTGGCTATTAAATTTTGAACAATTGTAAATATGCTAGGTGACTACCCTATCCTTGTATTCCTCCTATTCTAGGAAAGAGTGTTGGGATATCAACACAGTGGGACAATGAAAGAACAATGTTCCTCAATAATGGAATAACCAGTATAAGTAATGTATGAATGCCATAAAGGGAAAGCAATAATATAAAATAAGTTGTATGATAAATGGTATATTACCATTGGTAGACACCATTATATATGGTGTGGGAAGCCATGAATGAGGGGACATGACACATAACCTAGTATTTCATATCAATATTTAATAATTAATATATTATTATTGTTGTTACATTTCCTTCCTCTTAAGGGAATATTTGTCCTCAAAGCTGTAGTGACAACAATGTCTGATTTCCTTTGAACTGTCATCTGGAGATCATTTAATTTTTGTATTTGCGACGTTTGATGAAATAAGAAGATACAAGTTACGGATTCCCAAGGAGAATTGTCGCATCGTATCTATTGTGGTCCATCCCAAATCTATTTTTATCAGAGCTCTGAAATCATTTTGTGAGACGATTTGTCTTAGTTGTTGCTTAATATGTCGATATTTTTGCATGTCAATATAAGTCTTTTGTGAATATTCATTTTGACCCTATCATTGGTCAAAATGAAGATTATAATTAGGATGTCTATAAGGTGTATGTGTTTTTTGTTTTTCTTTCTTTTGGACTACAACAAGGACTGTCTTGACTTCCCCGATTTGATTTCTTGATGAATTTTCTTAGATTTGTGCTTCTTGGTTATCCAGTAGATTATTACGATTTTGAACCTTTTCAATTCTTTCATCTTGCTACTTTTTTTAAATTTCTAACTTCTTCATTTGATTCTCTTGTTCCTGATTACGATTATTTAAACACTGGTTTTCTTCTTTCTTTTCCAGTATTCCTCCTGCGAGGTATTCATTGGAGTGTTCCCTCTTGCTACTGTTTTTTAATTTTTTTAATCTTTGTTATCAATGTTTTGTTATGATTTCATAGTTGAAAAATCTCTTCGGTATTTCTTGATAACACCTTGTTGACTTTTGTTAATTCCAACTTATGTGTCTTCTTACTGTCATCATACTGTTGCTGGAGTCTTTCTTTTTGCTATTGATGATGACGTAACTTTGTTTCCTGATTTTCTAAATTTTCATGTACTTGCACCAATTCATCTTCTTTGTTAATGATGACTTTGTTAAGACGACTAATTTCTTCTTCCAATTCGATAATATCCCGATACGGATGTTCTTCGACTTTTTTTTACTTTATTATATGGTCGTCATGTTTTTGAATGATGCTTTCTAGAGATGATATTTTCTCATCTTTATCTGCTAGCCTTTCTATAAGTTTTCTTTTACTATCTTCCAAAAATCCAATATTCATTTCTGATGTAGTAATCCTTAGTTTCTGTTTGTCGATTTCGAACAGTAGATTATTATTGGTGATTTCACATTGTTTTAGCTCATTGAAAACTACTCGTAACTGTGATTGTAGTTTTGGTATCATAGTCACCATGACTCCTTGAATTCCAATTTTTTGAATTGGTCTTCTTGTTTGACATCAAATTTCGGTTGGTTGTCTAGCCTTCTTTTCTCCCTTTCTGTAATAATTGTAATTATTACAATGATTTAATTATTAATATTAATGATCTTAATAAATTTTTTTGAAAATTTAAATAATAATAATATTATTAGTATTATATTTTTAAATTTATATAGATCTTGAAAACTTTATTATAATAAAGATTATTATTTAATAATAATAATTTTATTATAATTTTTTTTTATGATATAGTGCAATTTAGGGTTTTTATTTTTAATTATATTTCAAGTGGGGAAAGTGGTGTCGAATTGTGGTGTGATGGAGGAGGTAGCCACATGAGTTTGGAGCGGAGGGGGGAAGGAGTAGCAAGTAGAGGCATGAGTGGGGAGAGGGCACACAGGAGGGTGCAGTGGAAGGTGTGGTGTGGAGTGGAGGTGGTAGGAAGGGCGATTGAGGGAGATGGCGTGCGATGGAAGGGTGGAGGATGGAGGGAGTAGGTGTGAGGAGGAAACTTCAATGGATAGGGGATGTTGGGTGGAGAGGATGAAGGAGGATGGAGCAGGTGGATGCAGAGCGATGGGAGGATAAATGGGAGAAGAAACGCAGGTGGTCAAAGGGAAGGGAAGGGAAGGGAAGGGAAGTGATGGAGGTGGGTGGTGTTAGAAGGTGGACGTGGTAGAAGGAAGAAGAGAGGGAGGATGGCTTCTCGAGGAAGTGGAATGAGGGATCATGTAGGAGGGAGGGATAGGAGAGGTGGTAGCCAGTGCATGGGTGAGCGAGGAGAAGGTGTACCAAGGAAGCTGCATGGAGTAAATGGAGCACAGGAAAAAAATGGATCTTGAGCAGCGTGGTGAATATATGTAGAGATGGTTGAATAGGGAGGAAGAGAAATGATGTGGGTTTTTGTGATTTTTATGGTCAAAGGACAAAATTCAGGGAAACCTTGGGTAATGGCTAAAAGCCAAAGAGATGGCCAAAGGCCGGGAGCTAGCCAACAAGGCTCTGATACCACTGAAAGGAATAATGTTCCTCAATAATGTAATAACCAATATAAGTAACATATGAATTCCATAAAGGGCAAGTAATAATATAAAATAAGTTGTATGATAGATGATATATTACAATGGGTAGCCACCATTATATATTGTGTGGGAAACCATGAATGAGGGGACATGTCACTTAACCTAGTATTTCATATCAATATTTAATATTTAATATATTATTATTTTTGTTACAGATAATCCCACATGTAGATCCTCAGGTCACTCTCCGAGTGCAAGGTTAGTCAACAGGGAGGACACGAATGCTGTGAGACCCCCTAGGCCTCCCACCCCCTATGCCTTCCAAGTCACCCATTTTTAGTGGTTATGGATCAATGACAATGATAAGTTCCTATTACTTTACTTTATTCTCCCTCCATCTTATCTTAGAATACCTCGGAGGTTGATGACTGAGTAGAGGAGGAAGGGTTAGGCAAGGGGTTAATTTCCAATGTTTAAACGAAAAACTGAAAATCAATTGACAATATTTAAGCTAATACATTAAATAGATTTATATGCATTAACAGCTAACCAAATAATCATCAACCTACAAAATTACTTGTAGAAATAGTCAGGCCATTGGAAAGTGGTGGCAGAGCCGCACTGACAGTCCGAACAGCAAAAAATAGGCACCCAAGAGACAAGTCACCCTTTTCACAATCAATGTGGTGAGGGGGTCAGTATTTTTAGCCAAATTTAGGTGAGGGGGTCACCCAAAAAGAAAAAACAGAAGTGACTAAGCTCTTGGGAGTTAAGTCACACTTTTAGGGGATAAATGAGGGATTGGGTCGTGCTTTTAGGGGATAAATGAGGGAATGGATTGCTCTTTTAGGCTTGATATTGGCGATCTGGCCTAGAAAATGAAAAAAAATTAAAAATCAAAGCTGAGAATGACCGACAGTAACTACTACTATGGCTGAATGGTCTTGGGTCGGCCTCAAGAGCGCTCGACCAGTAATATAAATGATAGAAAATGAAACTAAACTAAATAAACAAATATATATTGAACTAGAAAAAACAGAAAAACCTAGGGATCCTTCAGGATCGTCCTGGTATGGTCACCAATCTGTAGCTAGGAAAATGCCCTAGCTACATGTTGAAACCCCTACCTTCCATTTATAGGACAGAAGGATAGAGTTTCTATGGTGAAAGAAAAACCTGCAAGGAAGAGTTAGCTTTGAGCTATGAAAACCCTAAAATAAACCTGCAACTAGTTATTAATGGAGAACATGCAGCACACTATTAGCAATAAACTACCTACATGTAAAAAATCCTACAAAACAAAAACTAACAACATAAATTCATGGTATACCTTCGATCTTTGGAGAAATGGGCCACCATGCGCTAGCAAGAAGCTACCTCTCTATGGAATGGGATTTGGCTAATGGAGAAAGTGAGGGAGAGGGATGAATGTCTTGAGAGATATGGGTCTCAAGGCACTCATACGGGCAAAGTAATGGTAGGCAGAGAATGAGTGTCTTGAGAGTGACCCCTACCCTTATATTTATAGCTTTTCATTGATTTTTAGGGTTTTAAGCCCTTGGTCAGGGCTTTAGCCCTTTTTTAGTGATTTAAGCCCCTTTTTCCCATTTCTTAACTCCTTTGGGTTTTTTAGGCCTCTTTTAGTGGATTTAGCCCATTTTTGAAGGCTTTAACCTCTTTGAGAGCTATTTAGGTTCTTTTATGGGTTTTTAAGCCTCTTTTTGGTGTTTTTGAGCCTTTACAAGGGTGTGGGGGTCAATGAGGGTAATGAAATAGATGTCTTTGTGTGGTGTAGGTCATGTAGAGCTATTTGGGTGATTTTTTGGGTTAACATTTGATTAAGTGAAGTCCTGTGTAATGCTATAATTTCCAAAGGGGGTAAAAAATGTGAAGGAGGGTTTGGCTGCTGAGTTTCTTAAGAAACTGGCCACTACACACCTCCAAAACACCTAAGTTTGAGTTGGTTTAAGTAAATCAAATGGCTTAAAGCCAGGATCCCTTTGATGTTTTGGAAGTATAATTAGTCGTGATATGGTTGTGGTTATAGTTGTTTTAACCACACATGGTTAATCACATATTTATGGCCTTCCCTGTCCCTCTACAAACTCTTTATACCCCATGGACTTGTATTATACTTTGATTTTAGAATATCATCCATATAAAACACTTATTTATTGTTGTATGTGAATTTTAAACCCATACTCGCGTGTACACGTGACTTTTGACCTCAAACCTGCATACATCAGGATGTGTGCATAATTCCAAATATTTTTGGAGTTTTCCTCATATGAGTCCGAAGATCCTGACTCTTGGCCTTCCATATGCCTTGTGATCACTCGAATTTGACCCTCCATTACCCTTTCGGAGTGCTATATAAGGTACCTCTTGGATACATTGAAGAGAAAAGAAACTATAGCCTCTCTTGATGTCTTTCGTGTCACAGATATGTCCCAGTTTGCATATCGAGTCCATGCTTCCTACCTTCACTCACCATTCACCTTATTCTCTTGTTCAAAGGAATTTGAAACTTGAGTCAGCAATTCCTCAGTTGTATTTACTTTGCATGTCGGCCATTCCTAGTACTATTACTGGTTCCTGCACATCTTGTTCGAGTTCTTCCACATTATATAGCATTTTTGAGTACCTCATTTTGGATGATGGGGGAATGCCTTAATTCCCTCCTTCCAGTATATTTCGTTCCATCGACTTCAGATCATTTATTCTCAAATAGGAGTCTAACACTATTTGAGTGCCTTGAGACTTACAGTCCTCAGTGTTACGTTCTCCCGCCATTGACAGTTTTGGGAATACATCAATGTCCCCTGATCGATGGATTATTCCAAGTGTTTGACCTCAACACATCTATTCACAGTTGTTAGATTGCACTCTATGCCTTGATTCCCATTTTCATTATCGGTTGGTGATCTCGTGTCTATTAACGGTATACATAAATAACAGGTAATCAGATGATGAGCTTCTATGTTCAACCTTGACACATTTATTCACATAGTAGGACATGTACTTGTAGAGGTTTGTGTAGAAGACCTTCCATCTTGGTGGAATTCCATGTATACTACCTCCTTGATCATGCTAGTGTTCATGGGATATCAGCTATCATGGTTTGATTCTAGTGTATATCAGATATATTCATCCACTATGGAGATCTTGATCCATTGTATATCTTCAGCCATTATGGAGATCTTGATATGTGGTATATCTTCATCCACTTTGGAGATTATGATCTATTGTATATTGTGCGTGGTGATGACCACACATGTCGCATTTTGTATAGCATGCCTGTTCATGGCCATTGTACTCTTATATATCCAGGACTTCTACATGTATTTGCAATCACATGAAAAGATTGATTATTGTATTCTACTGATGAGTAGCTAGTTATTCCACCTAGGTCTTCATTACTCCACTTCTGGGATGGATTTTATAATGTATTTTGGTCATCATGTTACCCCTCTAACCTCACACATTAGGGGGCATCTGTTATAGCTGATTTTACTAGACATGGTTGATCACATATTTATGGCCTTCCTTGTCTCTTTGTAGACTCTTTAGACCCCATGTACTTTTATTATACTGTGATGTTCCAATATCATCCCTAAAAAACACTTGTTTATTGTTGTACATGACTTTTAAATCCATACTTGCATGTACATGTGACTTTTGACCTCAAACCTGCATACATCGGGATGTGTGCATAAGTCCAAATATTTTTGGAGTTTTCCCCATATGAGTTTGAAGATCCTGAATCTTGTTCTTCCATATTCCTTGAGATCGCTCGGATTTGACCCTCCATTACCCTTTTGGAGTGCTATATAAGGAACCTCTTGGATACATTGAAGAGGAGGAATTTAAGAACAAAGAAAATATAGCCTCTATTGATGCCTCCTGTGTCACATAGATGTCCCAATTTGCATATCAAGTCCATGATTACTACCTTTAGTCACCATCCACCTTATTCTCTTGTTCGAAGGAAGATGAAGCCCGAGTCATCCATTCCTTAGTTGTATTGACTTTGCATGTCGGCCATTCCTGATACTATTACTGGTTCATGCACATCTTGTTTGAGTTCTTCCACATTATACAGTTTTGTTGAGTACCTCATGTGGATGATGGGGGATGCCTTAATTCCCTCTTTCCAATAGATTCCATTCCATCGACTTCAGATCATTTATTTTGAAATAGGATTCTAGAGTCATTTGAGTGCCTTGAGACTTACAGTCATCAGTGGTCAGTTCTCTCGCCATCGACAGTTTTGGGAATACATCAATGTCCCCTAATTGATGGATTATTCTAATTGTTCCACCTCAACACATCTATTCAAACTTATTAGATTTCACTATATGCATTGATTCCCATTTTCATTATCGGTGGGTGATCTCACGTTTGTTAATGGTATACATTAATAACCGGTAATCATACGATGGACTACTATGTTTGACCTCGACACATATATTCGCATAGTAGGACATGTACTCGTATAGGTTTATGTAGAAGACCTTCCACCTTGGTGGAATTCCATGTATGCTACCTCCTTGGTCGTGCTACTATTCATGAGATATCAACTCTCATGATTTGATTCTAGTGTATATCAGATATCTTCATCCACTATGGAGATCTTGATCCATTGTATATCTTTAGCCATTATGGAGATATTGATCTATTGTACATATTCATCCACTTTGGAGATTCTATTCTATTATATAATGTACGTGGCGATGACCACACATGTCACATTTTGTATATCATGCCTATTCATTGCCATTGTACTCTTATGTATCTGGGACTGCTGCATGTATTTACAATCGCATGAAGAGATTGATTATTGTATTGTACTGATGAGTGGCTAGGTCTTCCACCTGGGTCTTCATTAATGCACTTCTAGGACGGATTTTATAATGTATTTCGGTCATCATGTTACCCCTATGACCTCACACATGAGAGGGAATCTGTTATAGCTGATTTTACCACACATGGTTGATCACATATTTATGGCTTTCCCTATCTCTAGGTAGAATTTTTAGACTCCATGGACTTGTGTTATACTTTTATGTTCCAAGATCATCCCTAACAAACACATGTTTATTGTTCTGCATGACTTTTAAACCCATACTTGCATGTACACATGACTTTTGACCTCAAACCCGTGTACATCGGGATGTCTGCATAAGTCCAAATATTTTTTGAGTTTTCCTCATATGAGTCTGAATATATTGACTCTTGGCCTTCCATATGCCTTGAGATCACTCAGATTCGACCCTACATTACCCTTTTGGAGTGCTATATAAGGAACCTCTTTAATACATTGAAGAGGGGGAATTGAAGAGCAAAGATACTATAGTCCATTGATGCCTTAGTTTGCTTATACTTGAGTTTACATCCCTTTGTCCATTTGGAGCACTTTGTTTTCTTCCCAATATTTCCTTTGCTTTGTGAGATTAATATCGAGAGAAGGAGGATTGAAGTGGTGGAGGTTCAGCTGGAGAATTTTATTTCTCTGGTTTATAAATGTGCCGACAGAGATTTTCACTATTGTACTCTCTAATTTTATTAATAGAAATATCTTTTCCTGTCCAATTATGTGTATTTGAATATGAATTTTGAATCCATGGATGTATTTAATTTCTTATACGTTGTTGAATATATATGTTAGAGTAGGTTTGACACATTATTATAGAGCATGCTTGTCTTGTTTGTTGTTGTTGAGAGCAAATTGCTAATGCAAGCATGAATTGAAAAATCTCAACGGGGATCTACTTCAACTGTTCGAAACAAGGTACGATTCAGTATCCCTTAGTGTTAGATGTTTGGATTCTATTGAATATGGGGAAGGATTGATTTCTGGTGTCAAGATGTATGTTGTGGTACCCCTAAGCCATAGGAAGTTTCTCTCTGTAACAGTTGCACTGAAAAGTTAGGTGAAACAACTTGGGTAGGAAGACCTATGGAACTCCTAGGAATTTAAGTGATGAAAATGTTAAGACTTCCGTGATCCACGATCCACATATCAAAAAATGAAGAGAGAAAAATAAAAAGAAGTCTAATGAATGTTCATACTTCTGTGATTCGTGATCCACACAGCGGAAAGTGAAGAGTGGAAAATAAAAAGGAAGTCTGATTAATGTTAAGATTTTCATGATCTGTGATCCGCATAGTAGAAGGAAAAAAGCAAAAGAAGATAGGATAAGTCTTAAGAAAATTAATCTTTCATGATCCACGATCCACATAGTGGAAAGTAAAAAGGAAAGACAAAGTTATCAGGAAGGTAAGGTTGTTTATGATCCATGAACTGCATAGCGAAATAAAAAAAGCGGAAAGGAAAAGGTTAAGTAGTTAAAGACAAGATTTTTTGGGATCCATGATCTGCATGGTGGAATGCAGAAAGAAGAAAATGGGATAAAAGGATTTCATCGTGTGATAAGCTTTTGATTCCTGCAGTCCGCAATGGAAGACAGAAAGGTAGAAGTATGGATGAATGATTTTCAATGGATGTTAGGATTCTGATTCTGAAGTCCACAGTGGAAAGAGGAAGGGTGGAATGTGGAAAGAAAAAGTAAAAAAGGTCAGTTGCATGGAAGAAATGACCTTTCTGGGTGTAGAAATGGATTTAATAACGGAAGATAATGTTGGTTTTTAGTAATAATTTAATGTTGCATGTTTATAAAGGTTATATCCAAAATTCATGTGAAAGAAAAAAAAAATTGTATGTGCATTCACAACAGGTTATTGTGATATATTACATATGGTATCATAGCCACAGGTTTCAACCCTATCGCCTTTTGGGGCACATCTAGTTCCACTGCATTATGAAAAAAAAATTGTTTTGTGTTGGAAGGTTTTGTGTACATACAGGAATAGTTCTGTAACAGGATAAAGCGATGGCCTCACAAAATGATCATGAGCATATACCTAAAGAAGGTCCACCAGTACCTCAACCAAAGCAGCCAGAACCAAAATGTTCTAAAGCTATCCAAGTACTCAAAACCGTGAAGAATCTTATAGTGGAATCACAGAGCTTCAAAGCAAAAAATGAGAAGCTAAAAAGGGCTTAGGAAAAACAATAGTATATTTGTGAGATATTATTTCAAAGCTTGCATGAAAGGAATAATGGGGAAAACCCACTAGCAGAATCATGGAGGGACCCAAAAGTAGGGGACAATGTATAAAGAAAAGACAGTTCCTTCTAGGAAACTCAAAGATATGGAAATCAAGACTGGACAATGGGTAAGAGAAATGTGGACCACTAGGAAGGATAATTCAAGAAAATTAAACCCACCAATTTTGATGAGGAATGAAGGACTGAAGAATAAGCGGAAGCTTAGTTGATGAATATTAAAAATTATTTTCATATATACATCTACTACAACAACATGAAGGTAAGGATGGCAGTTTACAACCTGAAAGGAAAGGCCAGTATTTGGTGGGAAGACCTAAATATATCCCATGGATTAAAGGAGAAGAACCTAGAATATTTAGGGTTTAAGAAACTCTTCAAGAAACAGTATTTATCATAAAGCTATTATAAAAGAAAGACCAAGGAATTTTATGAATTGAAACTTGGTCAGATGACCATGGAGGATCTCATCAATAAATTTCTATATTTGTTATGATTTTTGTTGTACATTAAAGAAGAAAAGGTAAAAATATAGTGATTATTAAGCTTCCTGCCACATTCCTACAAATATCAAATTGAATTTGATAACCCCAAAACTCTCAATGAAGTGTTAAGAAAAGAAAGACTATACTTTCAGCAGTATAAACAAAGGAATGACCTCTCCAAAACTCAGAAGGACAAGAAGCAAGAAAATTTAAATTAGAGGAAGAAGGGATTCCAGCCACCATCCTTTAGGAACATGCCAAGGAATCCTCAAGGAAATGACTACAAAAAAAATGGATAGTTTCAACGTAAGGACAGTAAAACTGTACAAGTTGGACCAAAAGGGGTTTTTTAAACCCCTAAAGAACCTTTGAAGTGTTGGGAATGTGAAGGTCCCCATGTATGAAGGAACTTCCAATTCCTCAGTGAATACAACAAGACTGTACACAAGCTACAAGAAGTTTCCACTATTGGATAAATTGGCAAGAGTTTCAAACAGATTAATGCAACTCTTGAAGATCGACATGAATATCATAATTCTGCAATCATAGAGATTGAAGGTACTATCTCTAACCAAAATATATCTATATTAATTGATTCAGGATCTATTTTAAGTTACATCAATCCTAAAATGATGGAGAACTATCATCTCGGAAAGGTAAGGCATGCAAGGCCTTGGTCAATCCAATTGGCCACTGGAGAAAAAATAAAGGTAATTAAGTTTATTGCTAACTGTGAAATTTCAATACAGGATCATGTAACTAGGATCATTTTGAATGGTTTTCCTCTAGGGTCATATGATATGATTATTGGCATGGAATGGTTATAAAAGTATAAGGTACTACTAAATTTCTTTGAAAAAAACATTTACATATGTAGCGGAAGATAAAATTGTTAGGAAGGTAAATGGTTTTAGTAAGCATGTTTCCTTAAGGGACATATCTTCATTGCAATTGAGGAAGTGCTTGAAAAAGGGTTGTAAGTTCTATGTGGTAAAGGTTGTTGAACTACTCCTTAAAGAAAACCCAATACCTATAAGGGACCACCTGGTGTTAAATGAATTCATGGATGTGTTCCCAAAAGAGATACATGGACTACCCCCTCAAAGAGAAATAAATTTCTCCATTGAAATCATACCTGGGTCTACTTCAACATCTAAAGTGCCATATCGAATGAGTGTCCCTGAGTTAACTGAGTTAAAAATATAGTTATAAGAACTACTAGATAAGGGTTATATCAGGCCGAGTGTATCACCTAGGGGAGCCCCAGTGTTATTTGTCAAGAAGAAGGATGGGACTTTAAGACTATGCATAGACTACAAAAAAATAAATAAAGTGACCATAGAAAACAAGTATCCTCTACCTCGGATCAATGATTTGGTTGACCAAGTAGGGGAAAAAAGAGTCTTCTCCAATTTGGATTTGAGATCTGGTTACAACCAAATCAGGATTAAGGAGCCAGATGTTAACAAAACAACCATTAGGACCCGATATGGGCATTATGAATTTGTAGTAATTCCTTTTGGCTTAACCAATTCCCCTACCACATTTATGTGTTTAATGAATAGCATATTTAACAAGTATTTGCATCAGTTTGTGTTAATATTCATTAACGATATCATGATCTACTCATGGACAAAAGAAGAACATCAACAGCACTTGAGAATCGTGCTACAGATCCTCAGAGACTACCATTTGTATGCTAAGTTCGGGAAGTGTGAATTATTCAAGAAATAAATTCAGTACTTAGGACATGTCATATCTAAAAAAGTGATTGTCATAGATCCATAGAAGATAAAAAGAAATTCTTGAATGGCTTGTGCCTAAGGATTTCACTGAGATTTGATCCTTCATGGGACTCACCAAGTACTACTGAAGGTTCATCGAAGGGTTCTCGAAGATAGCCTATCCTATTACTTCCTTACAGAGAAAGGGGGTAAAGTTTGTATGGTTTGTAAAGTGTCAGGAGAGATTTTAAAATTTAAAAATACTGTTAACCATGGCCCTGATCCTGAAGGTGGCTGACCCCTATAAATAATACATAGTATGTATTGATGCTAGCAAGGAGGGATTGGGGGGAGTACTATCTCAGGAATGGCATGTGGTATGTTATGAATATTGTAATGAAGGATCATTAACGAAATTATGTAGTACATGATCTAGAATTGGAAGCAATAGTACATGCCTTAAATATGTGGCATCAATACCTGTTAGGGAAAAGATCCTTTTATTAACAGATAACACCTGCGTAAAGCATCTGTTTACTCAGTCTGGACTCAATGCCAGACAAGCACGATGGATGGCCTTCTTAAGTGAATTTTAATTTGAAGTGAAGCATATCAGAGGTAAGGAAAATAAAGTGGTTGATGCACTCAATAGAAGAACTCATGAAGTATATGAGATCACCATGAGTCAACCAGAAGGTGATCTATTGAGTAGAATAAAAATAGCTAGCATCAATGATGTTGAATATGGAAATCTACTTAATAAATTTCCGATAGAAGAGGTAAACTTGAATGGGATAGAATTCAAGATAGAACGGAAAGGATTAATTTGGTTAAAGGAAGAATATACATGCCTAATGTTGCATATTTAAAGTTGTTTATTTTGAATGAAATGCACAAACCCCCTTATGCAGGACACCTTGGTTACCAAAAGATAATATAATCCCTCAGAAATCAATTCTTTTGTCCCAATTTGAAGATAGATCTAGTTGATTACCTATCTAAATGTTTGGAATGTCAATAGGTGAAATTTGAGCACCAACATCCAGTAGGTTTGTTACAACCCTTACCAATTCCTGAATGGAAATGGGAGGTAATATATTTGGATTTTATCACAGGTTTTCCTTTGACTAAAAAAAAACATGGTTTAATTATGGTTGTAGTTGATAAATTAAGCAATTATGATCATTTTATAAGGCTATCAATGTTGTAGAAATATTCCTAAAGGAGATATTTCAACTTCATGGAGTGCCAAAAATGGTAATTTCTGACCAGGATGTCAAGTTTACATCCAAATTTTGGAAGCCATTGTTTGTAGGGCTGGAAACCAGGATAAACTTCAGCACTAGCTATCACCTTGAAATAGATGGGCAAATAGAATGATCAAACCAAGTCATTGAGGACATGTTAAGGATGTATGTCATGGAAAAACCCACTAAGTGGGAATATTGTCTACATCTTGCATAATTTGCATATAATAATGGCTACCAAGCCTCTTCCAAGATGAGTCCATTTGAAATACTCTATGGAAGGATGTGTACTACCCCTGTTAGTTGGGATAGCTCTGTGGATCATTTGATGATAGGAACTGAAATGTTGCAATACATGGAACAAACTATTTAGGAAGTACAGAATAATTTGAAGGGAGCGTAGGATCGCCAAAAGAACTATACTGACCTGAAAAGACAGCATAAATATTTTTTAGTCGAAGACCTGGTTTACCTCTGAGTCAAGCCCAAAAATGCTCCCTAAAGCTGGGAAGCTGCACCAAATTAGCACCATGGTTCTATGTAACCTTCCAAATCTTGGAAAGGATTGGACACGTGGCATACAAGATAGCTCTTCCAACACACTTAAGAATTCATAATTTTTTTCATATTTCATTACTAAAGAAATATGCATATGATTCTACTCACATCATTGATTGGAATGTCATACAGGTGGATCCAAAGGGAGAATTCTAGGTGGAACCTGTGCATATTCTGGATAGGAAATAAATTTTTATTTGGAAAATGAGTCATCACTCAGGTTAAGGTGTAATGGAAGCACTTTAGCCTGGAGAAGGTGACCTAGGACTTAGAATATGCCCTGCGAAAGAAGTACCGAGGTCTTTTTTCTAATAGTATGGAAGATGACTGAGAACACTGTGGACAATGTTACATTAAGGTGGAAAGGATGCAATATCCCCCAAGGATTAAAATTTATTTGTAATAATTTTTAAAAGACTATTTTATTTTTGAATGTGATTGGAAATGGCAACTATTATGGTGTATTAGTGCTTTGTAAGGAATTACCAGTTTACTGCATGGTTTCCTTTGGATAATGATCTTAGGGCTTGTTTGTAGATGTATATTTGTATAATTTCCATGTTGTTGTAAGGATAAAAGAATGCCTTAGGTTGTTAATGAAAGTATTGTTGTAAAATTTGTGTGTGTGTTCATATAAGTATCCTCTGGTAGTTTTTGAGTTCCACATTGTTTTTCTTAGAACTGTACTATGATTAGGATTTTAGGCCTTGGTATAACATCTTTAGATAGTATGATGTGTGATTTAGTCGCCTCCAACTTTAACCAAACCACTAAGGGTTGATGCAAGCCTGCGGTGAACTAGTTTTCATAAGAATTTTGCGCACATCTTCATCGTTAACTCCCTTTCTTATTGAACGTGTGAAATCCTTGAGGACTGTAGGATCTGGATCAACGGTGGATCCAAAAACCATAACGTGGATGGATAATAATTTCATGCACCTCTCTTTCATTAACTCCCTTTCTTGTTGCATGTGCAAAATCCCTAAGGACTGTCAGATCTGGATCGACGGCGGATCTCAAACATTATAAGGCGAATGGATAAGAATTTTGCACACCTCTCTGTTGTTAACTCCCTTGCTTATTGAATGTGAAAAATACTCAAATACCATCAACGATGGATCTCAAACACCATAAGGTAGATGGATAATAATTTTATGCACCTCTCTATCATTAAATCCCTTGCATGTTGAATCTACGAAACCCTTGAGGGCCGTCGGATCTGGATCAACAGTGGACCCCAAACACCATAAGGAGGATTTGATAATAATTTCATGCACACTAGGATTTTATTAATCCATGCTAGTTGAATCGGATAAATAACACATAGTCGTTGATCTTATCCAAGACTTGTCTTTGCTATTGATCATAAATATTCCTTGTCCACGAGCACTTATGTTTCTCAGTGCTTATATCGGGATCTACCTCATTCTATGAAATTTTTCTTAACCATTGATCTCAAAATCTTGACCATGGATCTATCAAGGATTTATGATCTTTACACTCTGTAATATTCACTGAAATTGATTAATGGAAGGATCAATTTCCTATACAACTTGAAGCTCATCATTTCAAATCTGTGAAACGAGAATTTATCTCCGAAGAAAGCTTATACAATCGTTGATGCCCTGCTTTGGGTTTTGTCATTCTCATAGGAGAACTACTCTTGGTATGTTGGGAATGGTTATAACTACATAGGATGCATAGATCACTGAAAATCTAATGCATTTACTCTGTCTTTCAGTGATTGTAACCCGTGTTTGGTGATTTTAGTTTCTTAAGTATTGTATTTCAGTTCCTTTAAATTTTTACTAGGATAGTACCTATTTTTTGTTGCTAAAACTAGCCTAAGGAATCCCTGGTAGGGAATCCAATGTGCTCTCTGAGGTTTTCCCTATTTAATTGAAGTCATATGTAATGCTCTAATTTCCTAAGGGGGTTAAAAATGTGAAGCAGGGTTTGGTTGTTGAGGTTCTTACGAAACAGACCACTGCACACCTCCAAAAAACCTAAGTGTGAGTTATTTTAAGTAATTAAAATGGCTTAAAGCCGGGAGCCCTTTGAGGTTTTGGAAGTATACTTAGTCGTGTTATGGCTGCACTAAAAAGTTAGGTGAAAAACCTTGGGTATGAAGGCCTGTGGAATGCCTAGGAATTTAAGTGGTGAAAATTTTAAGACTTTCATGACTTGCAATCCACGTAGTGCAAAGTGGAGAGCAGAAAAGAAAAATAATTTTGATGAATGTTAAGACTTCTGTGATCTGTGATCCGCACAATAGAAAGTAGAGAGCAAAAAAGAAAAAGGAAGTTTGATGAATGTTAATACTTTCATGATCTATGATCCACATAGAGGAAGGTAGAAAGTGGGAGAGAAAAGGTTGAGTTTTAAGAACGTTAAGCTTCTGTGATCCACGATCCACATAGTGGAAAGTGGAAAGTGGAAAGGAAAGACAAATTTATAAGGAAGGTAATATTGTTCACGATCCATGAACCGCATAGAGGAATATCGAAAGCAAAAAGGAAAAGGTTAAGTAGTTAAATACAAGGTTTCTAGGATCTGGTGATCCACATGGAAGAATATAGAATGCGAAAAAGGGGATAAAAAGGATTATGTCACGTGATAAGCTTTGGATTCCCCCAATTTGCAGCGGAAGGTGGAAAGGAGGAATGTGCATGGAGAAAGTATGGATGGATGATTTTTTACGGATGTTAGGCTTCCAATTCTGAAGTCCGCAGCGGAATGAGGAATGGTAGAATGTAGAAATTTGAAGTCGAAAAGGTCGGTTGTAGGGAAGACACGACCTTTTTGGGTGCAGAAGTGGATTTAATAATGGAATTTAATGTTGGTTATTTAGTAATAATTTAATGTTGCATGTTTATAAAGGTTATAGCCAAAATACATGTGAAAGAAATTATATTTAAAAAAAATGTATGTGCATTCATAATAGGTTATTGGGGTATGTTACAACCCCTCTCTCTCTCTACCCCTACTCCCTAATAACACCCTCTCTCCCTATCTATCATCCCCTACTCGCACCCTCCCCACTAACCTTCCTTCTCTCTCAACCATGTTCTACCTAACACCCTCTCTCATTCTATATATCCCATGCTCTCTTAACACCCTCTCTCATTCTCTCTACCCCTAACCCACACCACCTTTTCCCTCCCCTAACCTATTANCTCACCCTACCCCCCTCTCTCTCTCTCTCTCTCTCTCTCTCTCTCTCTCTCTCTCTCTCTCTCTCTTTCCTTCCCCCCTCTCTCTCTGCCCCAACTCCACACCCCCCAATATTCAATAATAACACCCTTCTCTTCCTCTCTCTCACCCTAAACCCCCATCTCTCTCTGTTATTTCAAAAACTAACCACCTCATAAATCTCTCTCCTTCTCTTACCACTAACCAACCCCTCACTCCCCCCCCTCTCTCTCTCTATCTCTCTCTAACTTCCTCTAAACATTTAACCCCTCTCTCTTCGTCTCTTATAATCACCCTCCCCATAACCACTAACCTCTCTCTCTCTCTCTAATATCTTCTCTTATCTCTAATTTACCTCCTCCTTCCAAAACTTCTAACCCCCTCAATATCTATATATTTCTCTCCCATGAACCCCTCCTCTCCACTACCCCTCAAATCTCTCTCTCTCTCTCTAATCCCAACCCTCCCACTCCTCATACCACTATACCTACCCACACTCTCCTCTCTCTCCTTGCCCCCAACTCCCAACTCCTCACCACCTACCCTTACCCAGTCGTCTCTCTCTCTCTCTCCACAATGTTAACCCCTTATTTATAAATTCCATACTCCCCAAATAATTAACCGTATTAATATATATATATATATATATATATATATATTCCTCTTTCCTAGCCCTTCTCCTCCCTATACCCTTAATCAAGCCCATGTTGACTCTCTCTCTCTCTCTCTCACACACACACACACACACACACACACCTCCTATAAATAAGCCCCCATTCTCTCTATGTTTCTTTTAATATCCCTACACCATACAACTAACCACTCACCTTCCAACCTCTATCTATCTCCCTCCATAAACTCCCCCTTCTATTTAATTTCCTTCATCCTCTCTATAAATAAGATTCCATTCTCTATATGTTTCTCCTAATCTCTGTACACCATACAACTAACCACTCACCTTCCAACCTCTCTCTCTCTCTCTCTCTCTCTCTCTCTCTCTCTCTCTCTACTCCCCCTTCTCTTTAACTTCCTTCATCATCTCTAAACTCATAACCCCATAATCTCTCTCTCTCTCTCTCTCTCTCTCTCTCTCTCTTGCGACTCCTCAATGTTAGCCCATTCTCTATAACCCTACTCTTTGTTAGCAATCAGAATCACACCAAAGGATGTGGGAAGGAGGAACCCGAGGTAACATCAAAACT
The DNA here is from genome assembly GCA_001517045.1 of Pseudotsuga menziesii. Taxonomy (NCBI): domain Eukaryota; kingdom Viridiplantae; phylum Streptophyta; class Pinopsida; order Pinales; family Pinaceae; genus Pseudotsuga; species Pseudotsuga menziesii. The sequence continues at coordinate 36,314 of LPNX010060950.1, read as the reverse complement.
TCTTTAGGAAAGGGAGTTGGCTTGTCCCATTCTAGAGAGGGATCTCTCAAAAATACATAACAAGGCCAAATATATTATCATAGAATGAATATAAAATATTGGTGGTTGAAACAGGGTAAAAATGTATCGATATATGGAGTCACAAATACCAAGAAAACAGAGCGGTTTGCATAGGTGATGCTTGCAAGAGAAAGGTAGTACTTCAATCATGACCAATATATTTTGGGTTTGGTGGAAAATGAAGAACGATGGTAGTCCATCGATGTAGAGAACCACAGGGATGAATTCTACACCAAATTTGGAAGAAATGTTTGGTGGATGTCTGAGACAATGGCCAGAGCATATGAGTATGAATTCCAAACCATTATACACTAAGTATAATACATGAAGAAAACATAATGTAAAGAAATAATAGGAAGCACATGCACATGAAGAAAAGAAAATTACAGACTGGAATTGAGAAATACACACGAATTCTTACATTAAAATAACCAAAATTCAACTCTATGACTTGTATTAAAATAGATCAAAATATCATAAACAAAACAGTTTTACAGGTTCCAAACCAACCCTTTCTCCTTCTGTGAGGAACATATTTATAGTGTTTGGGCCCCTGAGACCAACCTCGAAAGAAGGCCAAAATTAGGTACAAAATTAGCAACAAACTTTCAACAAATTGTATCATGGAATTTTCCCCATGGGTAGCATAAAATAGAAAGTGATGGAGGCAACACCTTTGTTGGACCTCAAGAGGTGTTACGTCTTCAAAACCCAAGATCGCTTGATTACTTTACACCTATATTTTTGGTTCTGATCACAGCTTAAGCATATCTTCATTGGTGCAGCCTGTATTCAACCTTGTGTAGTTTTCAGTCACCTTCCATTGGTTATCCATTGGCATTTCTAGATTTATCATTTTTTCCACCAATACACCGAGATCTAGGTTCTCCAGATATGAAGGCATTGGTAACTTTATGCACAAAACTATGAAATCAAATAATAATTTAAACTCACCAGACAATTTTTTGATCACAGTTTTTCCTAAAAGCGACTATTGGGCCATGTATTCGAATTTCCTATGTTCTTGTTTGCACTCGATCAATCTATCATGGTACTCCTTCTAGGACGGCATGGGTCCTTTTTATTCCCAAAATAAGGGGAGCCCTCTCTGGACCAAAGGGATAAAGAACGCAACAAATTTGTTAGCCTCCTTGTGCATGAAATTCCATTTTGATTTGACCATTTTTAAGTGACGGTGTTTGTGAACCACTCTCCTAGCCCATGTCATGACTATAATTATATCCTGGATGTTCCCTCATTTGATGTCCTCTTCATTCAAACTATTCATAAAACTAATTGCACCTTAAGCTATGTCCAAGGGCCTTTTGTTTAGGTCCAGTTTAGTCGTATAAATATGCTTTTTGGCCACCTTTATGGCACTTTCCTTATCTCAGATAAAATCCAAGTATGGCCGCACTTTGGATGGTTCTACTATTATCATGTCCCAAATGAGGTTCCTTTCCCCTTGTAAGGTTTCCTGGATTGAATAAAGTTTTGTTAATTTGTCATTTTTATCCTCCAATTCTTTACAATGTTCTTCCAACTTATTTCTTACTCCTTATTTGATATCAACCATGTCCATTAGGTCCTTGTTCTATTTTCTTAGGCCAGTGATATCTATAGCTTTTATACTTACCTAGGACATGGCTTAGGAGAGGTATTCTGCACCATATATCTCAGACTATTGAGCCACAAGCACTAGGTGTTCTTGATCCTTTTCCTTTAATTCTTTTAACTCTCTTTGCAATTAAGCCTTCCTTGCTTCAAAGGCTCATTTTTATCTGGCCTAGAACTTAGCATATTTCTTCCACTGTTTTTCCATTTCTTCCTATTTGAGTAGTCTATCCTTATAATCTATTAAATTGGTGTTTAAGCCCTCTTTATCCTTTTCAATTTGAGTCAATTCTGCAGTTTGTATGAGCTAAGTAGTTCGGATGTCTAGCCTTTTGTTCAACAGCTAGATTGTACCCTCATTGTCCTTTAGTAACCTTTTTGTGGTGTCACCTTTGTCTCTTGGTTTATCTTCTACCAATGTATCTACCAATATATTCTTGATCTAGACTTGGTGAGCCTTGTTCTCCACCTTCTCATTTCAAGGTATCTCTTCAACTCTTTTCTTAACAGCTGTTAGTTTCGATATTTGTAAGGTGGCTTGGATCAGATCAGTGTATGGGAAGTCACTTATCCCTTGGTGCAAGTGAATCATGTTAGTTTTTGGGATCTCTTTTGTATCTAGCTTTAGCTCAGCTACCTTGCCTCCTGTGATCACGACCAATTTCAACATGCCTTTGTTCATGTCTCTAACAGTTGCTAAGGAGGTACTCTAGCCCAACAATTTTTCCACTTCATCGCTTAACTTAAATATTTGTTCAAAGGATTTTTCACAAACCTCCCTCTATTTCTCCAGTAGCTCGAATTTATAGTTGTATTGGCTTACTTCCTCCTTAGGGACACTATTGAATGCATACTCCTGAATTTTAAAAGTTGGAACTTAAACTTTCATAGTTTTATTTCTCCCCTTAGCCTTGGCACTCTGCATGATTTTACTCAGTTCTTCAGTTTTCTACTTCTTGGATGTTATGGTTGTGTCCCCTTAATCTACGTCCATGGCCTTGGGGTACTCTCTTTTATTCCCCTTCTTATATAGGCTATCCAAAAGGGGTGATCTGTGTGGCCACAGACACAATGTTGCAAAGGTCGTGCTGGGGGGAACCACATGGCGAGTCAGAGGAAGTTGAATTTTTTGACATATCATCATCGGAGTTAGTCTCTCTAGGGTATTTTGCCCAATTTTCCTTCTTCGCCAACCCTGCCACTTCAACTTGCTTGAAAGGATTGTTCTTATTCACTTTCCTTCTATCATAGATGATGTGGTGAGTTTTATAATTAATCACGACATCCATTGCAAACCATTTCTCTATTATCAAATTTTCGATCATTGGCAAGGCTAATTTTATTTTAACAGTAAAAGGACCAACTTCCCATGGAAAATTAATATCTGCGAGCTTCTTGAAGATTAGAAAATGTCCATCCTCATTTATTGGACTTTGCCTGATTAACTCTAGTGCAAACATTCTCAGTGTCAGAAACATCGGTAGGACATATGGCTAGCGGGTAAACCCATAGACCCTAATCACCATATTGTGTTCTGAGAGAAACCAATTCCCTACTCTGCTTTTAGGGGACGGTTGCAATAGGCTATTCATCTCTGGTAGGACCCTTGGCAGCCTCTTTTGGAAAAGGACTTTGTGTACTAGCTCCATGAGTACATTCATGAATTTGTACTAATCTTTGTGCATGTCTTCTGTTATGACCATTTCTGGGAGCTGCAGGTTGTCATCATTGAAGATCAAAAACATCCTCATAAGGAGAGACTAGAACCTAAAGGTTCTTGACTAATGAAAATTAATCAACTTGGAATTGATATTTTTGGCCAAGAATTCATCAAATTTCAGACATGTGGGTGGTGAATACTAAATCAATGCTACTGATGCTACTTGGCCTGAACTGAGGGTGAATATTAGACTCAAAAAAGGTTCAGTGACAAATTGGTTTGAATCCATACCTAGAAAATGGATCACTAGGGTTATTATAGAATACTTTTCTTCATTAAATATGCTAAAATTGATGGGGAATAGAGGATTGGACAATTGGATTTCTGGATTAAAATAGGTTTTGAGAAAAGATAATTTTTGTTCAACCGAAGACCTCTGAAAAAAACCGGAATATATCTTATTCATTGTTCTCACTAAACATCCGGGTAAAATCAAAAGGGATTAGCAAGGTGTTTTGTATGGTAAGGGAATTTATGAGGCACATCATCCTAGACCTAGACACATCCATAATCACACGCTTATATGGAGAATAGTTACTTATGCACCTGTCTATGAATTTCAGGCAACTAGGCATTTGCTCAAAAAAAAAAAAAAAAAGTAATCAAACACCCTATGAGTGTCGATTCCCTACAACTGAAGAGTATTGAGTTTACTTTGAGCGAATTCTATACTATCATTCAGTATGATAGTGTCAGAAACCTCAGAGTATTTATCTACTAGGGCACCTTCAACTTCCAGAAATTCGAGGTTTCGAGCCTCTAAATATTCTATTTCAACCATGAGAAAACAACTTAATAGAAAAAAGATGTACCATGTTGGTTGACAGTTTGATTTGGAAGCTTGTCCAGGGTGGTGCAGTCTTTACAGCCTGAACCCTCATTTTTTGATGCTGCAGAAGAATAACCGGTATGGATCCATGTGCCAGCTTTTATACTATTTTATTCTCTTATCTGACAATGCATATATTTATATGGATGAAGTATTAGTCGTAGATCTGGAACCTAAAAGTTTTGAGCCATGTGATATTGGCTGTGGGTATATGTACGATCACATTTTCTCTTCATAGCCCCTCATGCACCTCTAACTCATGGGATTTAACCTCCATCGTTGATCTTAGACTTTCCTACCATCCCACCATCCAGAGCAGAGAGCTTTACCAAATTTTGCACTTCTCAATCGAGATTTCCTCCGCACATGTACAGCTGGTGGAAAAGATCCTCACCATAGTTTTATCTCTATGCTGATCTATACCATCAAACAAATTTCCTCTTTAGTGAATTTCACAAAATTTGAAACAACATTTCCCACGTGCGTCTTGGATTAGCAGAATTTGTTTCCACCGTTGATCTAAGACCTTGACAATCTCGACCGTCGAAAAGCATCATTGTTTAACTCATTTCTCCAATTTTGGGTGTGAATTTTTGTGATACATTAAAAATGCACAAAATAGCTCTATGTCATTGATCTTCTTCATCTCTTCATCACGGCCATTGAGAAGTGCTTCATTCTCCATCATCCTTCTGACTGGGCTCTTCTCTTTCCTCCTACATGGTCAACATGAGATGTCTTACCTACGAATCTAGACCTTGGGCTCCCCTTCACTTACCGGACCGCAGAAAGTATGAGTCTCTCTGTTCTTATCAAATTTTAGGATCCTTCCGTAGAGCCCTTTCTTTCTTTCAGAAACCCATTACAGCCCCCGAGGTTCCTTGTCGTGAAAATTTTGCAGGCCTTGTTTCTTTCCCTACGGGCCTGAAACCCTTTCCTCTATTTAGCACAAACCAGGTGCTAACAAGTGGCTCTAGCTAGGGATGCTATCCTCCCCATGAGGTAGAAAAGAACCTGTAGACCAGGTGTCGAATCCATTAGGTGGGTATATTTACTCTGGACTTCAAAACATATGCCAGTGTGGTTGTGCATGTAAATAAGAACAAAGAAAAAGAAACGAGGTAGCCCTCCTACATCTTATGGCCTTCTCCTCGGGCTTCAAATATTTTATGGGACTACCTTATTATTTATTTAAAAATTATGAAATATATACATCTATAGTACATGTGTTTACTTCCTCTTCTCAGGTTAAGTAGTGCTTGAGAAACCTTCCATTCACCATACTTACTTCTAGCATCGACCGATCTTAATGTTGCAAAATGAAAGCATTTTCTCCTATGTGTGCCATGAGAATGTAGGGACCTACCCACATATGGTTAAATTTCACATGTTTTCCTTTATCTTCATGGGGTGCATTCCACTTTAGGACCAGGTCATCGATTAGAACTTGTCCTCTTTAACCTTCATGTCAAAGGTCTTCTTCATTTTCTCTTGATGCACCTGTATGGTATTGTAGGCTTTGTCTCTCAACTCGTTTAACTCAATGATTTGGTTTATCCTTCTCTACATATGATTTGGTTCACTTTTTTGTTCCTATAGAAACCTTATCACTTGCACTCCTTATTTGCAAATTCTTGGTCTAATAGCCTTAAATTCTTCAATATGTCCAGCATGTCAGAGACCCCACACATGAAGGTGCCAAAGACCATACCACCAACTACAAGAGTTTTGAAGTCTTCTTCAAAGTATTCTTCAACATATCAAGGAACTTACATGGGCTATACCTCCATCTACATCCCAATATCCATGTAACCACATATATGACCATACATCATCATGGTTCAATACCCAAGGCACCACATGCAAGGGTTTCAAGGACTCTTTCAAAGATATCATATAATATTTAAACAAGATACCTTCCATGGAATTCAAGGGCTTCAACATCATCATGTTCAAGGTATCCATATCATTAAAAAAATATCCAATGGTTCCACTATATATGTTCATCACCATAAGAGTACCAACACCCGAAATTAGGGGTACAAAGACCTCACTACTAGTTTGCAACGCCTTATGGGCTTCATATACATGATCACAAGGAAACTACATGCAAATGACCATATAGCATCCAAGGGACATCAAACCACCATATATGTGGTTTCAAGACCTAAAATTTCAAGGACACAAAGGACCCCATAAGAATGGGTTCCAACATACCACCATAAGTGTGGGTTCCAAGACCTAAGTCTAGAGAGGCAAGAGGATCAATATCTAAGCTTGTGGACTCAAGAAACCCACAAATATTAACAACCTCAAGACCATCCAATGCAAGAAATGGGATTCACCATCAACACATCAAGGAATTTACACACATGAACCACATCATCTATCCAAAATCCAATCAAGAGACAAAAACAAGTACACACATAACAAGCAACAGAAATACCAGTCACCAAAGATCAACCATGAGTAAGGAACTCGACAATTGACTCAATTGGGACCAAGATACAACTTAGGGGCACTTGACCAAGTCAATGGGTAACCAGGTATTTTATCATTGTTCCAAGGACTCCAAGGGCTTCAATATTGGGCTTATGCAAGGTCAAAAGACATCCTCTATCACAAACAACCACAAACTAAACACTAACCCTCAAGGGATCCACAAGGGTAACAAAGGACTTAACAGTTGCAATCAATGACCAAACACCATTGGCATAAATGACAACTTAATCAACACATTCTGCCTAAAAAAATATTGTGTGTAATATTTTACAAGCAAGATTGTGGTGTCATAGTTTTTATGCAGATGCTCGAGAATATTGTTGCAGCTGTGATATTTGCAAGAGAACAGGAAAGTCGTCACAACGACATGAAATGGAGATAGTACCTTAGATAACCTTACAAGCATTTGGAAAATGGGTGGTTGATTCTGTAGGAACTATTAATCCAGCAGGAAAGAGAACAGAAGCAAGATACATTATCACTATGATGGATTACTTAACTAGATGGGATGAAGCAGTTCTAGTAAAGGATTGCACTGATGTGACTACTAAAACATTTCTATTCGACAATGTTGCAACTAGATTTGGATGCCTGAATATTTTAATAAGTGATCAAGGAACTAAAATTTTCAATCGGTTGATTGATGAATTAATTGAAGAATTCGAGATCTAACACAGGAAGATGACACCATATCACCCACAAGTAAATGGTGTTGTCGAGGCATTCAACAAAATCTTGGAGAACACATTGACAAAGATATGCAATATTCAAAGAGATGATTGGGACAAGAAGGTATCCATGGTCCTATGGGAATATTGCACGACCTGTAAGAAGTTTATAGGCTAAACTCCATTTTGACTGGTTTATGAACAAGAGGTTTCCATTCCAATGGAATATATTGTACATAGTTTAAGAATAGTTGTGATCCCTAAAATGACTGATGTTGGGGATGTCGAAGAAATATTATTGCATCTTGTACACTTGGAAGAAGACATTTTTTTCACAGTATATCATTATAATGTTGATAAGGCGTGACATAAATCTTGGCATGACTTACATATCAAGAACAAGCAATCTCAGGTTGGAGATATTGTTCTTATAAATGACATCAAGTTTTTGAAGCATCTTGGCAAGATTAGAACACATTGGTTGAGACCATACATTGTTAGTCAGATCACTTAAGGAGGAGCAGTGTAATTGAAGAATTTATACGGAGCACCTTTCAACAGATTGGTGAATAAAATTCAGCTAAATCCTTACCAAGATAGACACAATTTCATTGAATTAGAGTTCAGAAGGATGAACAAAAAATGAATGAGAAAAGAAAGAGAAAAGAGAAAAGAACAAGAAAAATACAAAAGTTCCAAATTTATGTGTTATTTATCAAGTGTTAATTATGAGTGTTTTTGTTTCAAAGTTTACAAGTGTCAATCGTAAAATATATGTTACTTGAAAGAGAAAGAAAATGGTAGCAGACTATCTGTCAGTCACTAAGAAAAAATGTGTTGCAGGAAGAGAATTATTGTCACATAAGGAATCTTGGTCAAAAGTGACAGTTGAATAGCAGTTAATTTGAGGATGCAAGAAATTCTGGCGGTGTGACTTTTGGTCACTTTTGTCATTAATGGACAATAATTACCATTGAACTAAAAGGAGAAGTGTCAGTTCGATTGGCAGTTTCCTCGTCATGAATAAAAAAATATTGCTCCATGTGATGGAAATCACTGTCATCTTTACATTTATTAACCGATCGTGTGATTGCATAATTGATTGAATGCATACACATATAGTGTCTTCACGATGAAGTTTCATTCATTCTATTGGAAATGAATGAGTGCATTGAACTTATTGTCTACAAATGCAAGAGCCCAATCCATTTTTTGAAAGAGTATGGTCATTTCCATCTCTAGTACGAGCACCGTTCAAGAATCATGTATTCATACTACTACACCTACTCCCATTATGGAATAAACTACCATATTTTTTCCACTGTGATCTAAAGTCACAGAATAAGTCACACTATCACTGGTGATTCCACCAATTCATTTACTACTAGATCCACTGAGCATGTTAAAAAGGAAACAATCTAGTACCCACAAGAAGGACATACCATCTCCACCGAAGGATGACCTAATAGGATCTACATCTATGATATAAGATTATGTCCCACCTAGACCAGGAGATGCACCTAAGGTCAGACTCAACAAGAATTCAAAGTATCAATTGGTATCACTAACCATATTGAAAGAATTTCAAGTAGTGGTGAACATAATTCCAAACTTGCAAAAGATGAGTTTTGTTGATCATGACTTGCACAGGTTTATAGAACTAGAGATGAAAAGATATATGACAGGTGTCTGTGACATAGAATATGGCTTTCTTCGCATGGTTGCAATGGAATGGGAAATATGATTGGAAAAATATGGAGTACTATCTATTGGAAAGCAATTAGAGTGCCAAAGTACGGTACCTCCAGTGACAGAAAGGGAATTGACAAGGAAAAAATCCACCCACAAAGGGTAAATAAGCCGACAAATAAGGAGATTTTGGTTAAGTTATTTAGTGATTGGTCAAGTGAACCATTTTGTAAAGGCCAAGTGAGCCAATAAGTAGAATTAGGATTGTAAATAATAGATAACATGGTTCCTTGAATGAGTCTTAGGAATTATGTCTTAGAGATCGACATTTTTTAGATCTTTTGGGTTGTAATGTTTCGCACCTATGGATATTGTTGCATCTAAGGATGTTTTCGGTACATATTCTGTTTTTGTAGCCTATTTTCAGCATTGTTGTTTCAAAACTGTGTTCATCTATGATGTATTAGATAAGTTAATGAGGAATGATGAATGATTGTGTCGTGTTTGGGTTTTATCTTTTACTACTATGTGAATGATGTGAATTACTGCAGTACTTACTAGTTTAATGTATGTCGATATCTATGTCGATTTGAGTATGTGTTTTTGTGAATAAATATCACAATAATTTGTAGAACTGATTAATGTATTAATGTGAATAAGGATTATAATTATAATTGGTTAATGGTGCGGTTGCATTGTGTCTTATTATGATATGGGATCTCTGGGTGATATTGCAATTGAGTATGAGATAAGGTGTGTCCTCTCCCTACTATGAAAATGTGGTTCCTACAACCCTTCCTCATTCATCTCAGGTGATACTTCTGCCTGCTCTATGGGTTTTACAAGAAAGGGTAAAACCTTTTTGAGTGATGTGTAGGGAGTCTATGGCAATGGTTGTTGACAACATCGTGAAGTGAACCCATGTCAACAAATGGTTATGTTTTTGAGACCATAATGAAAAAAAGGAGAGGTGCTAGAATAGTAATCCAACTCATTAGTACCTTAGTTACACTACTTCATCAATTTTATTGCATTTTTACATTAATACACTATGTGGTGGACTAGGGGTGCTTAGTTGGAAAAATGTCAATTAAAATTGGGGCATTCATGCCCACATAGCACTCTAGCTCAGTCAAATATCCATAGGTGTTCCCTAATCATTTTTTGTTCACTCCCATTTATTTAATGTGGACATCTTGGTTGACTAGGAGAGCTAGAGGTGGATTTTGTCCATTTTTGGCTTGATTTGGTGCATTTAATTCTACCTTGAGACTCTAAACCACCCATATTTCCACACCCACGCATTCCAAAGTCTAATAATTGACCCAAATCATCTCATCCATGTCCATTCAACAATTCATGGTTGTTTGGGTTGATTTGGGGCGTGATTGGCCCACCCAGGGGGGATTGATGCCAATTTAGGAATTTTGACTTGTACACTCACACTGGGATTCCAAATCCTCAAAAAAAATTCCAAATGTATTAAAAACATGATAATAACATGTTTGTATGTTATACAGTTAAAAATAACCTGGGTCTATTTAGATTTGTGTGTGTAAATTGCTTCTCAATTAATGGTTTTTGTTGTTTTTTGCACCAAATTTGATTTTTGAGTTTCACTAAATCTCCTTGATTCTCATTTGGTTTGAATTTATCACAATTTATTAGATACTATTGTATATTATTGAGTTGCATATCAATTCAAAGTGATTTGAGCTGCATTTTTAGAGGAATTACAGATAAAATCGAATTGTGTTTTGCAGAACATTCACAGATTTCATTACCATTAGTGCAGGAAAAAATGGAATATACCCAAATATTGCTAACACCTTTCAAATTATTTTATTGGAAGGAAGATATGGTGGTTTAGTTGAGGGCCAAAGGACTTTACAGAGTTACCATGGGCACAGAGGTGGAGCCAAACACTTATGTTGAGAAAGCCAAGTACTTGAACAGATTGGATGAGGCATATGGATTGTTGTGTATAATCATATCAAGATATATCTTGTTCCATAGTGACAGTTTAACAACACCCAATAAAGTCTGTGTAAAACTAGAGACATTGTTTGGGAAAACTAATGAACTGCGTGGACACCAACTTGAGAATGAGCTTATCAGCTTGATCTTGGTGCACTTTGACACTATCCATGACTTCTTCACCAAATTTAAGTCACTTTTGTTACAGCTAAAAAAATGTAGCATTGAGAAGAAATGGGACCAGCTGATTATGTCCATAATTTCGAAGTTGGGGCCATAGTTCTTAGTTTTTTGTGAGCACATTCCACTCCGACAAGTTAACACTTCGAAACTAGAAAATTCCCAGTCTAGCTAGATTCATGGAGTCTTTAACTCAAAATCAAGATAATATAGTCCAAATGGGTAAAATCAAGACCAAGGATAAAGCCTTAGCCATGAAAGTTTTGAATTCCTCAAAGGGAAAGCCCAAGAATTTGAATCTGCCAAAGAAGAAGAAACCAAAAAAACCCAAATCCAGGGATGGGGATTCAAATCCTCCCAAGGAGAAGGAAACGAGGGGGAAAGAGAAGACCAAATGCACCTATTTCCATAAGGGATGGAATTCAGAAAGCTCATGCATGAAAACTACCATTGACCATATTGCACAATTGCTGGAGAAGAACAACATTCCAGTCCCTGACAGTGCAAGGAAGAAGGATGGCACCTCTAGTTTGAATGACAATAAGGAGAAATGTCATGCTTTGGTAGAAGGTACCTTTAACTCTTCATCTTTTATCACTGAGTTGGGGGCTTCTAGGCACATGGTAGCCAAAACATATCTCTTCTCCTCGATGGATTCGAATACTGGCTCAACAGTTCAAATGGGGTATAAATTAGAAATCTAGACCAATGGTATTGGGAGTATTGACTTAGAGAATGGATACTTCAGTGATGTATTGTGTGTACCATACTTTGCAGTAAATTTTTTGTCACTGTATCTAATGACCCATACAGGAGAGGAAAAGAGAGTGAACTTCATTCCAGACATGGTAGAGATTGCAAAAATCTCATCATACCAAGTCATTGCAATTGGGTATGCATACCACCATGAGAGGATGTACATGTTTTCTAACTAAATTTCTCCTATATGAGTAATGAATGAAAGAGAAGGAATCAATATATAAAATTTAATTTTATAGTGTGTTTTGTTGTTCTAACTGTCTTGATGGTGTCTTCCTCTTAATTGAAATTTTATATCTTGTAATGGATTATTTTTTATAGAATATACATGACTATAGAGAGAAACATACATTTATTATAGTTTAGGTAGGAACAAGCATTTTGAGTGACATTGATTTCTACATTAAAAACATAATAATAAAAAGAAAAATGGATTTATTTTGTAATTTAGGTGGGTGTAGGGGTGATTATTTCTAGTTTGATTGTAGTCATTCTATACATTTGGGTATATTGGATTTGAACATTGTTTTGACTTCATTACTGTCTAATTACCTAATTCAAAAAAGCCAATACTATATGAGTCTATTTAATGTTGTGTGCTAATGAAAATATGTATGCGCACTCTGGAGAAGGAGAGGATTAGATTACAACCTAGTTATCATGGTTAATATGTTTGTGAGACTCCCAGCACAAACACAACATCATGATTAACCTAGGGCTAGTAGTCATTTTATTTTATTTCTTATATTTATTATTCTCCTACCGTGGAACATGTATGGAAGAAGAAAGGAAGAGGAAAGGTTTTAGAAATAAAAATAAGCAACCCTATAATGTGGAAAAATTTTATTGTCATTATCTCATTTTCAAATCTCAAATCTTAAAATCGAGTTGAGAAAAAACAAAATTCACTTTAAAAAACACATGGACTTATGGAAGCCCATTTTGAGAAATAATAAAATCCTCTTATAAGAAGGTTTATAATACAAATCATGAATAAGCTTGGCATATTGACTCTCTCTCTCTCTGTCTCTCTCTCTCTCAATTATATTTTTATTAAACTTAAATGTCTTTAAAATATTAAATAATTTAAAGAAAACATACCCTCATCATAGACACCGAATGAGAGGAAAATATATAACAAACAATCAAGACAAATAAAATAAAACTTAAAACTATGACATAATCTAACCAAACATAAAACCAAACCTAAATATATGGGAAATTGCAGTTATTTAATAATATTGAAAATTCAAAATTTTAATATAAATATTCAAATTATTTGTATATAACATAATATTCAAAATTCAAAATTTCAATAACCATATTAATACAATAACTTTATATTTCCTTTGTATTGATAGAAATAAACAATATTTGTGTGCCCACTAAAATAATTGATTTTTAATAGTCATCACAAATACATTTAAATATTCAAATTTTAAGTATATAACATAATTTTAAATTCTCAATTATCAATAAATATGATTATATAAATCCTATTGATAGGAATGAACAATATTTTTATATTCAATGCCCCTTGGGGTTTGGTGTATTGGTCACTTCAAGTTATGTTAAGGGGTGGTTTGTTAAGGGGCGAAGGTTGTTAAGGGGAGGTTTTTACCTCTAATCACCTTACACACTGATGAATTCAATATGATAATTATCACAATAAAACTTGTAATATGATTTAAGGTTTAATAATTACTCTTAGTAAAATAACATTCAACCCAAAGTTTCACATAATGGATTCATGTCAATATGATAATTATTACAATGAAACTTGTAATATAATTTAACATTGAGTAATTGTTCTTAGTAAAATAACATTTAGCCCAAAGTTTAAACTGAACACAATATAATTTATACTTTTTATGTATGATACGTTACACATTGTTAATAAATCTAAATTCTGAATTCTATTTATATAAATTAGGTGGATAGACATAAAATCATTCTCTATGATGACTAAACAATCTTTTAATTAACTCTCAAACAATGCTTTAGATTAGATATGTTAGTGACAACACAATATAAGTTAGCTTTTTTAAGTGTTATATGTTACACACTATTAATAAATCTAATTGATAAATTCAATTTTATTAATTAAGTGGATAGACATAGAATCACTCTCCAAGATAGTACAACTAAATAATCTTTCAATTCACTCTCAAACAAGGGTTTAAAATTTATTTTTTTTAGAGAATTCTTGAGTGTTTAGTTTTTATAGCATGTTATTGTTGGGTCCACCAAATATTCTTGCTAAAATTGCTAGTTCAAAAACCAGTTGTCTAAACAGAGGACAATTTTCCGACAATTTTCCCCATGTTTCTCGCTAGTTTAGATCTTACAGAGTGTGGGTGTAGGGGGGTTTAGTGTGAGGTGATTTCATTTTTTCCCTTCCACAAACAACAAAAATTACAAATTTTGTGGGTTAAATTCAGCAAATTCCAGTGGAAAATCAGCTCCTTTCAAAAAAACTTGTTCCCATCCCAAATTTGAAAAAGAATATGGGTGCCTTTTATTTATGAGTATTGGCTTACTAAATTGAAAAAAAAGTTACCTTACTAATTTGTTTGATTTCACTAAAATTAAATATGGTTGTATTTATTTATTTATAAATATTGATTCACTGTAATTTAAAAAGCTACCTTGTTTATTTACTAACTAATGAATTGTGAATTACTAATTTGTTTAATTTCACAAAAATTAAATATTGTTGTCTTTATTTATTTATAAGTACTCACTATAATTTAAAAAGTTACCTTGCTTATTTACTAACTAATGAATTGTGAATGTCTTAAAGATAGTTTTTAATCCTCCTTTGTAAAATGTAAGCCTGTTATAACTTTTTTTTACAATGCAAAAGCAAAAATTACTATCTTTCTTTGTACAATGCAAGCCCAATTTTCCTTTTATAAAGATTTCTTTATTATTTTTATATAATATTTATTTTTAAAATTATTGTTTTTTTATCCATTGTGTAAAAAAATCATTCAAAAACCCTAACGGTTGTATTAAAATTGAAAAAAGTGTAAATACTTTTATTTATAAATATTGACTCACTAAAAAACTAATTAGCTTAATTATTTTAATTAGCAAGTATTATAAATACGAATAAAAATTGTGAGATGTTTTCTCTTTGCTAAATTTAAAAATGAGAATTTCCAGTCATAATTTTCATTACCCTCTCCTTTACTGAACTTCAAATCTATCACGACTGGCTTCTTCTTACTGCAAGAATTTGAAACCGATCATGACAAGTACAGTGCAGGAATTTGAAACTAAAACGGAAACATAATATTAAATTAAAAGGTTTTGACAACTTTGTATCTCATTTTGATAATTTTAAAATAAAATGATGATAATTTTTTTATTTATTTTTTACTCTATATGACTGAAAAAACACCTTTGCCAATCAAATTCGTGCCCCTTTGCCTATCACTAACTCTGCCACTTTCAATAAATAAATAATTATTCCCTCCCTCCATCGAGGAGTATGTTAATCAGTGGATATTACCATTGTTTTTTCAACAATTTATACCAGATGCTCCATTTCCGTTATTTATAATCAGAATTTATATAAAGATTTCCTTTTCACTAAAATCAAATTCCTATAATTAACTCTGCCACTTTCAATAAATAAATAATTATTCCCTCCCTCCCTCAAGGACTATGTTAATAAGTGGATATGATCATGTTTTTTTCTCTACAATTTATATCATAGGCTCTATTTCCGATATTTATAATCAGAATTTATATGAAAGATTTGTTTTTCTCTAGAATTTATATCATAGCGTCTATTTCCGTTATTTAAAATCAGAATTTATATCAAATATTTGTTTACAGTGGTTTTGGTTTATTGTACGAAAAATTTTAATTTCCAAAAAATAAAGGTGTGTATCATCTTTTTATGAAGCAAGAGTTGAGATTGATTTGAAATTTGGATTTGTTTTTATTTTAAATTTTTGAATCTTACAAAAGCTATCTTAAGAATCTTAGCTTTTTTCAAGCTCCAGTTACAAAAGCAGGAATCTTAGCTTTTTTCTCCACATGCAGTTAGAAAAGCTGCAGTTACAAAAGCAGGAATCTTAGCTTTTTTTCTCAACATGCAGTTACAAAAGCTAGCTGTGTAGTCTCATGCATATAGAAATCCAATGACAACAGAATTCTTGAAGTCAGATCTGTTCTAGACACATCGCTCCAACATTGTTTAATTTTCTTGGTCACCATAATATTTACCTCTGCCAGTTGCGTATCGTTTTCTGCTCGCCTACAGCTATGAATTTCCCTATGCTAGTTACTTATCAACTCTCCAAAAGAAAGTTGTGCAGTCGCATGCATACAGAAAGCCAATGACAACGAAATTGTTGAACTCTTTCAATGGGAATTCAACCGTTAGGCCGCCTGTTATTGTTATCGGGTTGGCTTGGCTTTGGGACCTGTTATTCTTATATAACTTTTAATTGCAGGATGGTTTGCTTTCAGGTCTGTTGTAGGAACATCGCTCCAACATTGTTGCAGGAAGGCTTGCTTTCAGCTCTGTTGTAGGAACATCGCTCCAACAGCTATGAGTTTCTCTGCAATGCTCAGGCCCTCTGCCAGGTACTTATTATCAACTGCCAGTTGCTTCTCAACTCTCCAGTGTCTGCCCCGCCCTCTCTCTCTGCCGCGTTTGACCGAAGGAAAATAATTGCAGCAATCAAGCGTTGTCTGACGACCTTCATTTGGTTTCGATTTCAATGGTTGTGTGGCCTTAGAAGCGTTGTATGACGACCTTCATTTGGTTTCGATTTCAATGGTTGCGTGGCCTTAGAATCTCTACGCTGTGGAGGAGGAGCATCAAGATCAAATTATGCGTGCATATCAAATTATTTCGCGTGGAGATCATCAGGTATGGTTGTAGATCGAAATATTTACGCTTGTTCTTCATGGAAATTTAATGTCTATTAAACTGTGTGCTGCTTTGCATTTCTTCATATTTCTTTCGATACAAAAGTATAATAAGCATAGAAGTAGGTTGATTGTTGTTTTTTCAAAAAGAAAAAAACATTCATTAGCATGATCTATGAGTGTTTCCATGTCAGATTTTGGGTAATGTTGAATGGAAGGAATTTGACTGGCAAATTTCCCATGAGGTGATTTTCCCGTCCAATGCGATCTCAAAAAAACATAAAACTGTTATAATTCTGCTTTAAAACTGGTTATAGAGTTGTCAAAACCAAGTAGCTGTCTAGGTTTCAAATTTCTGTACATCATTATTCATTCGCATGATAGCAGTATTGTTTCCATGTCTGATTTTGGGTAATTTTGAATGGTATCATGGCATCGTTTCCATATATGATTTTGGGTACTTTTGAATGGTATCATGGCATGGTAGTGTTTCCAATCTTATTTTTTTTGGGTAATTTTGAAGGGCATTTTTGAGTTATTTTTAGTTTGTAAAATGTTTATGTATCAGTATAAATAATCAATAAAAATATAATTTTTTTTGTTATTTATATTTTGGATTCAATTTTGTTTGTATTTTAATCTTATAATTTGCTTAACTTTGTTTTCTTTCCTATTTCTATTGCATTGTGAAATTTTTATAACTTTTTACTTCTAATTTAAAAATGTCTATTTAACTTTTCATATTGTTTTAATAACATGTAGAATGTTATGAGATGTAATTTTTTTGATAATTAGTAGGTATGATTAAAGATAATGTAACCAAGTTTTTTTAATTTATTAATTGGATTTGTTTTATGTTACCAAATTAATTTGTTTAAAATTAGTGTTAGTGCTTGAGTTTGCACAATATTGGTAATTAAATTTGATTGAGAATGGTTTTATGCATATCATGATAGTGTATTGAATTTGCAAAATAGTATTAATTGTTTCATTGAAATTGGTTTATATATACTCTATGATTTGATAGTATACTAGTCATTTTGTTTAGTTGAAATAGTTGAGTGTTTTTAATATAAAAATTGTTAAGGCTTGTTTACTTTTAATGATGTGAATTGTTTTTAAATGTTTTTTCATGATTAATGTATCTTTCTATTATATATATATATATATATATATATATATATATTGCAGAAAATCTTTGTTTCATGGATATTAAAGTGTATATATTTTTTCTTATAATGTTTCTATTAGTATGTTGGCCATAGGATTTCTACTGAAAGTCTTGAGTAGAGTGTTTTCAAAGGACCATTTTGGGAAATTGCCTGGAAACAATTTCCTAACTCGGTATCTTGACACATGTGCCTTTTGTTGTAACTGGGAACTGGGACGCCGTTGCGCTAGTAATAGGTGGAGGGACGTAACTCCCTGAGAAGCCCTCCCAGTACGCCCCAAGTTGGGTGGTCGACCATGTCTACACAAGGTTTTTGAAGTGGTCTAACGAGGGACCCCCCTTTGTTGACGCTCTATTCATGCAACCTAGGAGCTAGTATCTCGTTCCTTAGTAATTATACCATATACTTGTACCTTACTATAACATTTTTATTTTATGACCCTTATATACTTTAAACCCTATCACACATAACCCCTCTAAACCTTAGCTACTTTAGAAATTATATCGTCCAACCTATATAACTTGTAACCACTGTCTCTTAGAAAACATCATTTATAAATCCTACTCATTTTAATTTTGATAACTCCTAAATCCTTGAAAATTGAAACCTTTGTAATACTTATGACCCTTAATATTAAACCTTAATACATGTAACACCTAAATTTTATAACCCAGTTCCTAGCCCCTATAACTCTTATGTTCCTCAAGACCAAAACCCTATAACTATTAATTATACCCACTACTAAAATATACCCTTATTCTCTCTAACTTCCCTACTCATCACCAAACCCTAACCCTCTTGATCCCTATCTCTTTCTCTCCCCAAACCCCCCTCATCCCCCTTACCCTTAATCATCTCTCTCTCTCTCTCTCTCTTACAATACATCTCCACCCTACCACTAACCTCTCTCCCATATTTCACTCTTTATCTCTACCCCTATACCCCCCATTCTCTCTAATTTCCTTGCTCCCAAAAAACCTAAACTCCTCTATCTCTATATTTTTCAATTCCCCCAAACCCCCACCTTCCCACTACCCATAATCACCTCCTTCCTCTCTATATATACCCCCTCTTCCTCATCTCTCTCTGTCTCTCTCTCTATCTCTCATAAGCCCCTTATTTATAATCCCCCCTCTATATGATTGTACTAATCCCCTTACCCCTACCACTAACCACCCACACACCATCTATCTCTCTCTCTGTCTCTCTCTCTCTCTCACACACACACATAAGCCTCTTGTTCATAATCACCCCTCTCTATGATTGTAATAATCCCATTACCCATACCACTAACCACCCACACACCATATTTCTCCCTACATATTCCTATGTCTCTCTCTCCCCCCCACTATACTCCCTCTATTCCATTTAACTTCCCTCCTCCTCCCCAAAACGATAATCCCCAACCCCCCTCTCTCTCTCTCAACCCCCCACTCCTCATACCCCTATTCCTAACCACCTCTCTCTCTCTCTCTCTTAACCACCCATGCCTCATACCCCTCTCCCTAACCACCCTTCTCTCTCTCTCTCTCTCTCAACCTCCCTCCTTGTATCTACCCTTAATCATAACCCCCACATGTTTCTCTTTTTACCCCTACTCCCTAATAACACCTTCTATATTTATCTCTCACACCCTACTCTCACCCTTACCACTAGCCTTCCTTCTCTCTCTCTCCCATTGTTCTACCTAACACTCTCTCTCATTCTCTATATCACATGCTCTCCTAACACCCTCTCCCATTCCCCCGTTCCATTCTTCCATCTACCCCTAACCCCCACCAATTTATCTCTCCCCCAACCTCTTAATACCCACCTAGTCCCTTCCTCT
>LPNX010060919.1:6170-56593 GCA_001517045.1 Pseudotsuga menziesii | reverse complement strand
ATGCATTTTATTGTTCCTGTCTTGGTTTGAGTCCACTTTGCTAGCAATTCTTGCTCCGGATTATCTGATTGTTGATCACCTCCGATACTCTCAGTATTATCGGACCAGTTATAACAGGGATGATGAGAAAAGTCTGCTATGATCAGACTTTAGTTCCTTCTATATGGATGCAGCAGTTTGCATGATTACATTTGTTATTTTGTGATGCTCTGATTGTTGATTATGCTCAAACATTTGATGCTATGTAAATGATGTTTTTTGATTCTTTTGAATAACAAAGGCTGGTATTTTTTCCTCTGAAAACTAATCAATATGACATTACATGATTTACATGTGTATTAGATTTTATTTACAAGTGTTGTAATTAATTATAATGTGACTGTATAATTCGCATGTGTATTAGATGAGAATAAATGTATGATTCTTTTTTTTTTAATTTAAACATAATATCATATTAAAAAATTATATTGATTAATAATGGACACCATTCAAACTACTAAAATATACTACTAAAATATAATGACCATACATAAAGCGACTAAAAATGACTAGATTAGTGACCAATAAATGAGATTAATGACCAAAATTCACAAATAAAATGACCAATAATTGAGAGATACACGACCAAACAATGAAATACAAATGACCAGAAAAATGACCAAAATTCGCATATCAATGACCAAAAATCAGTTTTGGTGGCTAATTTATGGTCTTTTATTACGCGACCAAATTTGGTCATATTCTAGCTTGTCATGTGATCATTAATTTGGTCACAAATGTGGTCATATATTTGGTCATTGATTCAAATATATGACCAAATTAATGACCAACCAACAAGCTATAAATGACCAAAATAAAAATGACCAATTTTGGTCATGTAATAAAAGACCGCAAATTAGCCACCAGCGATCGCCAAACCAAAAGTGGTCATTGATATGCGGATTTTGGTCATTTTTTTGGTCACTAATCTCTCATTTTCCACTAGTGCTATGTGTTGGTTATTCTTCTCTCCTCGAGGTGGTGATCCCTCTTGTTTTTTTTCTTCTATAAAATCATTGATAATGGTCTCTAGATCTTCCTCCTTGAGCACATTTTGTGTCGGCAACCACTGTTCTCGGGGCTCTTGGCATGGTTGGATGTAAATATAGTGCGGTCCTAATTGAAAAATGATATCATGTTGAACTTTGAACATCGTATATGCACTAAGTCTTGCTTGTTTCTTTACCAAGTTCCTTAAAGCTTCAGTATGGACAAAGAATTCACTATTGCTACTTAGCTGTCATTCTTTTTCATGTGAGAACCAGAAGTTTTGGTATCTTGCTTCTCTACAGAGGATGAGTAAGTCTACTAGCTGATAATCTATTGGCTCATACCACATAGTAAATGAGATTAAAATTAAAAACCAGGCATAATGGAAAGGAGTACCTTCTTCTTGTGTTGAAGCGGCATCCTGTAGCAGTTCTTTAAGAAAGAATTTAGACAAATTGATTTGAACTTCTTCTACACAGAGTGCAACTAGCATTACTATTCCTGCAGTACATTTATTTTGTACAGAGACATGCAACAGTTTGTGTGTTAATATCACTGCTTCCATACAAGTAGTAGGGTCATTGATAGATGATATTAATAAATATTTACTAGAGATGACTAGGCCATACTTTTCTATGACTTTTTCAATCTAGGATGGGTTCTTTCCTTTCTCGAGGGTTGATACTAGGTCCCACCCAACTCTCGACAGTCCTGTGATTGTTGATACTATGTCGACATCAACCAAATAGGGTTTGTCTAAACAAAGGAAGAATGCATGAACGACTACCAACAACATTTTTATGTAAGTATCCACCTCTGTGGTTCAACCAAAGTGTGCTAGGAAGAGGAGTGATAGTAGCCCCAACTGTTCTAATATGTTTTTCCATTGCATTAGAACGAATCGGTTTGGTGATTCAGGTGTATCTAGAACCAGCTCATATAATTCTTCCTATCAAGGGCATTGAGTTTATTGGTGTCTAAATATTCAAAGGGTAGTTTTACTAGCTAAAGCAGGATATGTTGCAGTACTTTCATACCTTTCAATTTTTTAGGTGCTACCAGTGTAGCATATATTTTTATAGGGATGTTAACCAGGGGTGCATTCATACTCCTTGGTGGAATGTATGGCAACAATAAATTCTTGGTTTCAAATTCCTCCTATTCTTCTTGGAACAGTGGTGTTTCTATATCTTTCGCCTTCCTTGGCTTCTTCATCAATTGCTTCCCCTTAGGAGTTGATGGCGATTTTTGTTCTGCATTCTGCATTTTTGTGATGATCAAGGTGGGACTTGGACACTAGTTGTATGAGGCTAGTTCCTTGGGGTTCTATGTCCTGTATTGCGTTCCATAGGATCAGTGGATACATGTCCCATAGGGGGGTTAACAATTACTATCGTAATGGAGATAAACTGGTTTATTCTCATTGGGTTTCATACAATACTTTCTCTTTTCTTGTTTGAGGCACAATGATTCTACATATGGTAACAATGCATATTATGAAACAACAACTTCTTGACAAATGTATTTCACATGAGCAGTCTGTACTTAGAAAGTACTTCATCTCTCGAATTCCTCGGGGCGGCAATGTGAGTTATTTAAGGAAACTTTTTCAACACGCCGTCACTTAGTTGGCATCAGTAAAGACGGTTATTCTCATTTATGGTGGACATGGTCCCAAGTTATGTCATCTAATTTTGTCAATATTTCTAGATTAATGACTGACAAATACTATGTATGTACTTTTCTTAAGTACTGTGCCAATCATGGCATCGCTTTATGATAGTGTCATTTCATTTGAAACTTCCACTTTTCTTCAGAGCTCTCTCATCATGTTGTCACACTCCTTGTGAATTTCTTTTCTTTCTCACAGTTTTATGTGACATTAGTATAAAACTTTTCCTTTTTTATGTCACATCTAGCAAGGTTCCTTGTATGTTCACACGTGCGAATTCTTTCCACTTTGCACATTCCTTCTGACACATGGATGCTATGGAGAATGGGTCACTATCCCTCAGATCCTTCGTGATATTATAACAAATCATCAAATTATGTGTAGTCATGTTGTATTGATGGAATTTTGTGTCCACAATTGATATTTGTTCAAATCTCTTCTCCTTTATTACCTATAAAGTAGAATCCACTGTTGGGTGTTCGCTTACAAATAAAAATGTCTGGGATATATTACAACTAATATTTCCCATTCATTGGTTCCTCATTTTAGCTCTTATTATGTATGCCAAATTCTTGGTACCATTCCCAGGGTGTGGATGAATCAATGAACCCATTCTTGTAAAGGATATTCTTTCCAAATCCCTCGACAGTGCTCAATATGTTTCTCAGGATCTGTTAGTCCTGTATATTTCTGATCAAGGCAACTGATCTCTTCCTGAAATATGATCTCTATTAATCTCCTACATTGTGGCCATTCAGAGATGTATTTTTTTTGTGTACCCCACCATTTAGCAAGCACAGATTTCAACACACAGTCCAAAGCATACAATTGTTGTGATTATGTAACCTTGTCTTCAAATTCTACCAAAAAAGAGGCAAGGTTAGGTAATCCTTCATATGTAGGCAACGCACTTGGTTTGGCTCCTACCCTTCGAACAATTCTTGTGATTCTTACACATCTGCGAATGGAGAATTCATGTAGCCAATTCTGCCAATTTTCTAGAGCATCGGCCGATTCAGACGTGCATGATATTACACTCAACCAACTTAGGTTTCCATCAACTGTTGGGTTAATATATTCTTCCTTCGAAGACATGATGTTGTACAACTAGTCTAGATAATTTTCCTTCCCTTCACTATGTACAGGATCGACATATTGCTTTCCTTCAAGTGGATCAATTGGTGCAACCACTCTTATTTCATAATATTTGAACGACACAATCCTTTTCTTGAAGTTTATAATAGTTTGGTTGTCTATTTCCCAATCAATTCCTAGAAGTGTAGGATATGGTTTTGTTTCATCGACAATTTCAATAACTTCAAAATTGGCATATGTTCTTAAGCATTCGACTTCCACAAGTACTTGGGTTTGTCTACCGATTGGTAGAACCTTCGACTGGTTCACAAGCCTAAGCTGAATAGAATAGCACTCCATTCATGACTTATTCGTCCTCTCCCATGTTTCTATTGTCAATATATTGACATTCCAGCCCAAATATAATACGATATAGTCCATATCATAATATCCTATATGTGCAGTCATTCATAGTTCTCGGCATGTCTTCAATTTTCTCCTGCTATAATTAATTCGTCTTTCAGGCCGTAGGTATTTTGTTGTTTCTTCTATCAGTGATGTCAGATATGCGACAACATCTTTATCATGGATTAGTGCTAAACAAATTTTGAAAAATTATTTAAGCTTACTAACCTTTTTCATTGGTATCTTCGTGATTAGTTGTTCAAATTATTCGGGTATAGCTCTAACTTGTCCATATGTCGATGGTTGATTGGTATCAACAAAGTCTTGTTGCACCTTTAAGAAGACTTCTTTATTCTATTAGACATCGAGTGAAGCTTTCTTTTGTGCCGCATCTCTCACCTGCGGTTGTCCTTGCTGCGTATTTTGGTCTGCTCCCGTCGCAACACCTCCTCTTGTGACTACAACATTGGGGTGTTGTCTTGGTTTGAATGAAATAATATGAATATTTGGATTGGGGTTCATATTCGGATTCTGCACCAGGTTGGGGTTAACAACATTTCTAGACTGCCATTTTGGAATAAGCTGCAGACACTGTTCGACAGTGTGGTCAAATCTTTACAATATGTACAATTTTTTGCAGGACTTTGAAAATATCGAGCCAAATATCATGGCATCCCACAATTATAACATACGATTTGGATTCTTCCTGAACCAAATCCTCCTACTTGTGGTTTTCCTCAAACTCTAAAATTCCCTTCCCCCCCTTTGGGGAGACTATTGTTGTTGTTGAGGATACTGATTTTGTTGGTATTGTGGTTGAGGATATTGTTGTTGTTGATATGGAGTAGGCTTATACTGATGCTGCACTCATTTAGGCTGATACTGAAGCTACACTCATTCGTCTTGAATTTTATCATCCTTTTTCATTAAGTAGGTATCCATCATTTTTTCTTGGAGTCGTTGAAGTGCTCTTAAGTCTTTCTCATCATGACCTATTGATTTACAAAAATTACAATACAAACTAGCGGGTGCACTTACAATCTTCTATAAGTATAGAAATTCCTCAGACTTGTTACCTCTAGTTTGGCATATTCTACACCATGGCATTCCCTGGGTCTTTAATGGGTTCTACGCACCTGTTGCGACATAGTTCACGAGATCTGTGTAATTTCCCTTATGGTTTCCATCTATTCTACATATTGTACACCATAGTTCCTCCTAAACTTGTTTTCCTCTTTTAATTTCCTAGAGCTGCACTGTAAGATTGACCAGCTGTGACTGAATTTGCATAATTCCTGAGCTAGTGTCTCTAACCATCGAGGCTTCTAATTTCATTCCTATTTCAAGAGAATCTGTCTATGACACAAGTTTTTGTTGCATCAACAAGGTTCATATATGTGGTATCAAGGTGGAAATAAACCATACTGAGGCTGTGCTCATTCAGCTTGCATTTGCTCATCATTTTTCATTAAGTAGGCATCCGTAACTTTTTCTTGCCGTAGCTAAAGTGCTCTGCAATACTTCTCATCATGACCTACTAATTTACAAAATTTACAGTACAGAATAATGGGTGCACTTACAATCTTCTGTAAGTATAGACATTCCTTGGACTTGTGACCTCTAGTATGGCATATTCTACACCAAGGGATTCCCTATGTTTTTAATGGGTTCGACTCACTTGTTGTGACATAGTTCATGAGCATCACGCAATTGTCCTTATGGTGTCCATATGTTCTACATCTTGTACACCATAGTTCCTCCTGAACTTCTTTCCCTCTTTTAATTTCTTGGAGCTGCACCATAAGATTGACTAGTTGCGACTGATTTGCATCATTCCCGAGATAGTGTCTCCAACCGGCGAGGCTTCTAATTCCATTCCTATTTCAAGAGAATCTGTCTATGACACGAGTTTATGTTGCATCAATAGGGTTCGTATATATGTTAGAAAGGCGGAAATAAACCATTCCTTGTGTTGCACATCCGACATTTGGAAACTCAATTTGGCCATTAATGTTTTAAATATTTGGTCAAAGTCCAAAACAGATTCTATTGGTAGTTGCTTAATCTCTTTGATCTTAGTGATGCATTATGATTCAGACTTCATATTTTTGAATTCATCTATCAACCCCAGTTGAATCTCATTGAGTGTTTTCGGGACAAATCCTACTCGTACTATGGAAAATTTCATATACCAGTCCAGCGCACGACCTCGTAGCATCATGATCATCTGTTATTTCTCAATATTATCATCTTGGATCTGTTGTATAGTCCAGACAACGTCACAAAGAAGCCAATGATGTTCTGGGTATTCCAACACATTTCTGTTGAATATTGAGAGCTTAATGTCAGCTCCAGCCATTGTATTTGTTGGTGGTACAGTCGAAACAAAATTTGGACTAGTCAGACTTCCTTGTCTGCTATTTATAGTGTTAGTAGTACTTGTACTTACATAATCACCTGGAGATAGGTATCGTGATCTTACCTTTGGTACTATAGGTGAGTTGTATGCATGTTCTTGTTTTGGATCTTTAGTGGAATCTTTGTACTCTTCGTCACCTTCTGAGATCCTCTAATATTATTCTTCTTCATCACATAAACCTTCATATAAGCATGATGCAAAGTCGTAGTCATTTTCTTCTTGATCTTCGCTGCAGATCCATTGTTCTAGCAGCATTTTTTGTATTTTACCGGACCTGAATCTTCTTCTACTTCTTAAAAAGCTTGGCTCTAGTTCAGTTCCACTATCCCCTGGGAACATCTCACTCTATGGTTCTGCAGAGACATAGCCACCCTTTTCTATTCAGTCTTGCATTCGCAGAATGCCTTTTTCACATAAAATCATTTTTATCCACATCTTTAAAGATGATAGTTATCTGCTACGTAGTCCTTGAATAAATATCCACTCTACCTCACTATATGAGGTTATTGTGTCAACAACAAAATCAGTAATATATCCTTCTAGGATACTGTCTACCCAAAAATCCACAATCATTTATATAAGGTTATTTACTCTTTTCAGTCATTCAATCAAGCAGGGACTCCACTCTTTTGGTTCTCCTCCTTGAAAATTATTTTGCTGGGTTTCCAACTTAGACAACCAATCATGCAACATGATGGGAAACTCAACGAAGAAAATATAGTGAATATCTGAATGAATGTATCATCCCAACCACTTTGTTGGGTTCCACTGAGGTCCTTCACTTTCTTTTCATGCAAACTCTAGCTCTTTGGCTTCCACCCAATCTTGGATCTTTGGTTCCGTGGGTTGCCACAACATATCCCTCACCACAACAATTTAAGGTCTCGGCAACAGAACCATTTGTTGGTTTTCTTTCCTCTCTCTGTCCCTAGACCCAGGTTCAATCCCTTTTAGTCAGCACAAAAAATTCCAGGATATCGACTTGGTGGAGTGGAGCTCAGTCGATAGCATCTGCGACACAATTGTCATCTCACTCGAGATATCTTAGTTTTATGGGTATCTTCTAGAACCATGTTTCCACAGTTTGTGTAGGAGTGTGTTTTAGTACCTTAGCTTTGTGCCAAGGTTTCCAATGAAGACCGACAAGGTGGGTGACTTGTATGCACAATATTTCGACACCAAGCTACGATCCAACCCTTCTTTATGCAACTTAAATGAACAATCACTGATCATATAACATAAGCATATTAATTAATATAATGCAGTAGTCATACATTTATCCATTTGCAAAACAATAATCAACAAGTCATTCAAAATAACATTCACACATATATCTTAGCTACTTCAACATTCACACATATACACAGCATGTAACGTGGAAACCCATCTGGGAAAAAACTACAAGGTGCTCTTCATCTTACATTAGGAAATAGATGCACCTTTTTTCTGTGCACAAAGTTGCAGACTCTGTTCAAGATATTCTATTCTATCTTTACAAACTTTTCCTCCCTCCCATTCTCTTTGATCTTCTCTCTGATCTTCATATTCTACTCCTACTGACAATCGACACACGGATTGAATCAACTCAACCTTCTCTACTTGTCTGTGCACTCAGTTGCAAAACCTCTACTCTGATACACTCAGCGATATAGAGTCACTAACAAAACTTCCTATCTCAACTCTAGCTCATGCTAGATTTTTATCAATTTAGACAATATTATCTTAGGATCTTATCTGAGAGAATAACATGCACATCAATCAATCACAAGAGACAATAGACACAAAGATTTTCCTTGGGGAAAATATAAAGGATAAAACCCCACGACTTCCTCAGAGATAGAATAGGCACCAATAGTAATAGTAAAACCCAAAGACAGTAAGATGATCACTGACAGATGTTGTCTCTCTTATCCCAATTCCTTCTCTCTCACTCATGAGCTACAACTGAGTGTGAGTGACTATGTGATAAATAGAGAGGCTCACTCTCTATTTATACTAATTTTCGACTTGACAATAACTTACCAGGGCCGACTTCTCTAGGAGAGTCTAGTAACCCTGGTGCCCCGAAACTGCGGGAACTTTAACCCTTGAACAATAAGGAGGGTTACCCACTATGAATTTACATGACTTATTTACATTATTGATTCTCCTGATAGGAACATCGGGGTACAATACATAAAATATACAGGTGAATACATTTCGAAGTTACAAATACATCAACACTCCCTCTTAACTAGGAAGGTATTCTCTTGACACAATTCATTAACACAAGTCTTCTTCTCTGGATCAAGTCTAGATCATCATCAATGTTGGATCATCATTGAATCATCACCGAAGCTAGATCATAACTAGATCATCATCATCACTTCTTCCGCTATCTCGATCAACTAGTGCTATCTCTCAATTCTACTCGTGATAGGAAGTTCTACAGAGCCAACCCTTTTTCATGTTGGTTGTAGGCCTAGCCTCAAGGTAGATATTCTTCAGTGCTTATATCCGAACCTAGTCAGAAATTCCCACCCAACACTTACATCTGACCATGAGAGGAACACATTCACCACCATGTTAGAAAGGCACGCCGAGCACTCACATCTGACCAAGGTTGAAAAGGCTCGACACTTATATCTGACCATGGGAGGCCCAGCCTGCCACCATTTTGGAAAGGGTCAGCACTTATATCTGACCTAGTCAGAAAGGCTCTGCACTTACATCTGACCCAGTCAAAAAGGATTTACACTTACATCTGACCCAATCAGAAAGGCTCTGCACTTACATCTGACCATGGGAGGCCCAACCTACCACCATGTCAGAATGGCTCTGCACTTACATCTGACCATGGGAGACCTATCCTGCCAACATGTCAAAATGGCTCTACACTTACATCTGACCCTGGGAGGCCAAACCTGCCACCATGTTAGAATGGCTACTGCTCTTAGATTTGACCATGGAAGGAACCAATCCTACCATGTCAGAAAGACTCTCGGACTCATCACCTCCCCTTGGAGGGAACCTCGATCTCAAGAACACCAAGCTTCTCCCTGAATTACTCAAACTTCACTCTGGCCAATGGCTTGTTCAACACATCAGCTATATGTTCGTCCATTGCAACATACTGGATCTTCATTGCTCTTCTATGCACCATATCCTTGATATAGTGATATTTGATCTCCATATGCTTCGACTTGTCATGGATCACTGGGTTCTTCGACAACTTCACGCAACTCTAGTTGTCACAATATATACAAGTAGCATCCAACTCGAGATCAAATAAGTCAAATAATAGCTTCCTTAGCTACATTGCCTCACAACTAGCCGAACAAGCTGCGACATACTCTAGTTCGGCTGTACTTAGTGCCACAGAAGACTACTTCCTGCTAAACCAAGAGATCACAACTGATCCCATACTGAAGCAGCATCCAGAATTGCTCTTCCTATCGATGGCACTTCCTGTTAAATCTGAAAAAACATAACCCTCCAGGTTAATCTTCTGATCCACCTCATACTTGAGCCCATAGTCAACTATACCCTTTAGGTACCTCAGAATATGTTTTGCAACAATTAGGTGAACATGTCTCGGATCCGTCAGGAATTGGCTCAATGTGTTCATAGAAAAGCAAATATCTGGTCTTGTATTCGTCAGGTACATCAAGGACCCAATCATCTAATGATACATCGTAGCATCAACCATCTCTGATGAAGCATCACTCAATAGCTTTAGGTTTCATGCCATAGGTGTGGTCATGGCCTTGCAGTCCATCATCCTGAACTTCTTCAGGATCTCTACTGCATACTTCCCTTTTCCTAGGGAGATTCGATATGTGCTCTGCCACACCTCCATTCCTAGAAAGTATTGCATCATACCCAAGTCCTTCATCTCGAACTCAGAAGCAATCTTCCTCTTTGTATTAGCAATCAACCCATCCACACCTGTTACAAACAGATCATCTACATATAGTAGGAGTATCACTGGGTTCCCTTCTTTAACCTTGTAATAAAGGTTGGAATCTTCTTTACTCTTAGTAAATCCCAAACTAGATAGGAAGTTGTCAATTCTGTCATACCATTTCTTTGGTGCCTGTTTCAAACCGTACAGGGCTTCCTTCAATTTAGACACATGAGTCTCCTTGTCATGTGTCTCAAAACCAAGTGGCTGCTCCACATACACTTCCTCTTCCACTACACCATTCAAGAAAGCAATCTTGACATCCATCTGGTGTATCTTCCATTTCATCACTACAGCCAGAGCATGTACTGATCTGATGGAAGTGTATCTGGATAGAGGTTCAAAGGTTTCTTCATAATCTATTCCTTCTTTCTAGGAGAAGCCACAAGCCACGAATATTTCTTTATGTTTCTCTATGCTACCATCTGCAGCATTCTTGATCTTGTAGATCCATTTGGAAGTCACAACAAAGTTGCCCTATGGTCTAGGGACAACATCCCAGACATCATTCTTCATGATCGATTGGTACTCCTCGATCATAGCATCCTTCCATTATTTCTTCTCTCCTGCTTCTTCATAGTTGGAAGGTTCTTTGTCAATGATATCACATAACAGTTCTACATAACCAGAGTAGGACCTTGTTCTTTTCCTCTCTGTGCTTTTCTTCTGGAGCACCATATCTTTCTACACCTTGGATAGCCTCTTGTACCCATGTTGGTTTCCTCTTGTAAGGATTCTTCTCATGGGGTGGATCTACAGGTTCCTGGGGTTCTTTTATTTCTCGATCTTCATCTTTATTTGCATCATTCATAGTTGTATCTTGAATTCTAGGTACTTCTGTTTCTTCAGAGGCTTCAACTGGTCTCTTTATTGATTTGTTATAAGATGAATATTTGTCGAATGTTACATCTCTGCTTATGTCGATCTTCTTGAATCCTAGGAAGTATATTCTATAAGTTTTTGAGCTTTCACTATATCCCACAAATATACCCTTCTTTCCAGAAGGATCTAACTTTGTCCTCTTTTCTTTTGGAATGTGTATGTACACAAGACAATTGAATATTCTGAGATGGATGACCTTTGGTTTCTTTCCAGAAAATACTTCTTCAGGTCTCTTGTTCTTGAGTACTTTGTCTGGAGTATGGTTTTGTACATGCACTGCTGTTCTAACATCTT
The DNA here is from genome assembly GCA_001517045.1 of Pseudotsuga menziesii. NCBI lineage: Eukaryota > Viridiplantae > Streptophyta > Pinopsida > Pinales > Pinaceae > Pseudotsuga > Pseudotsuga menziesii. The sequence continues at coordinate 44,875 of LPNX010060919.1, read as the reverse complement.
TTGTTCATAGATGCATGGGAAGATATTGATCATGAAGCATTTCCCTTGTAGCTTCCATGATCATTTTATTCTTCCTTTCTGCAACCCCATTATGTTGCAGATTATATGGACTGGTTAACTCCCTCTTAATCCCTGAATCTCTGCATAACTCTTCGAATTCATTTGATGTGAATTGTCTGCCATTGTCTGATCAAAAGGCCTTGATATTCTTTTCTATGTGGTTCTCGATCAAGGCTTTGAATTACTTGAACTTGCTGAATACTTCATCTTTGTTCTTCAAGAGGTATATCCTTGTCTTCCTAGAAAAATCATCAATGAAAGAAACATAGTATACATACCCACTTAATGAACTAGATGACATCGGACCACATGCATCAGAGTGGATGATTTCCAAGATTCCTTTTTCCTTGATCTCCCTACCTGGAAATGTCTTCTTTGTGTTATTTCCTTTCGCACATCCTTTGCAAACACCTTCATGCTTTGTTTGTATTTCTAGAAGACCTTCAACAAATTTTCTTGCAAGTGGTAGTGCTCTGCATTGCACATGTGCAAGCCTTCTATGCCAAAGTTCATTTGGCTCTACTGAGTCATGGAACAAATCTTGTTTTGGTTGGCCCTTAAGTTTGTATAATCCTCCCCCTTTCTCTCCAATCACAACTGCATCATCTATAGTCTTTCCCTTCCGCCACATAAGAAATTTGCCATCTACAAATGCAACCCTTATGCCTTTTGCATCCAATGCAGATGTGGAGAGGAGATTCTTCTTTAGTCCTCATACAAACAAGGCATCCTTCATCTTCATAGACTTTCCAGAGTCTAGCTTATAGGAGGATTCACTACTACCTTTTATTGGACACTGGTAGTCATCCCCAAGTTTCACCTTGTGAGGCGACTCATGTTTAGACATTTTCACAAAGGATTCTTTGAATCCTGTCATATGTTTGGAAGCCCCATTGTCTATAAGCCAATCATTGCTTCCATGTTTGATAGTTCCCATGAGAGCGGGAATCAAAACATATTCTTCATCACTTTCTTGTCTGATTCTCTTTGTGGAAGGTTCAACATCCTCTGCAGCATGAGCATGACATCTTCTCTTGTTTCCTTTCTTCTTATGAGAGATATTCCTATTCTTGGGACAATCTCTTGCAAAGTGTCCTCTTTCATCACATGTAAAGCATATGTATCTAGATATATCCGTGTTATATTTTCTGGAGTTGAAATGCTTACCTTTGCAATGATAATAGTCCCTTCTTGTTTTCTTGAAGTGTACTGTGAGAGCTTGATCTTCACTTCCCATCTTTTCTTCTCAGGCTACTATCCGAGCTTCTTCTTGTGAGCATTCTTCCCACAGTCTAATGAAGGTCACTAGCTTTCTTCTAGGGATTATGAGATACATAGAGAGTGGGGGAGGGGGGGTTAGGGGGAGGGGGAGTATGAGAGAAAGGTATATGGTCTTAGGTGGTTTTAATTGGTACAAAGAGTATGTGTGGGGTTAGGGAAGGAGAGGTTGGGTAGGGGGTAGTGAGGTTTGTTTGAGAGGTGGGGATGTCAGGTGGTTAGGGGATTGAGAGAGGGGTGGGTTTTGGGTGTAGGTGGAAGGGTAGGGTAGAGAAAGAGTGAGAGAATGTTTTAGTAAGGGTTGGGGAGAGATACAGAGAGAGGAGGGAGTTTTAGAGCTGGGGGAGGAGTAGGGGGGATATAAAGTGAGGGAGGGGGTTAGTAACAGTTAGAGAGAGGAGGGGAGAAAGAGAGAGGGTGTTGTATTTATTCCCTCTCTCTATCCCTAGACCGATTTTCAGTCCCTTATGGTGAGCAAAAAAAATCCTGTGATATCGTCTTGACAGAGGAGAGCTCAACTGGAAGCACCTGTGACACATATTCCATCTCACCAGAGATATCCCAGTTTTATGGGTAACTTCCATAACCACATTTCTGCATTTTGTGTGGGAGGGTGTTTTACTATCTTAACTCCACGCCAAGGTTTCCAACGAAGACCGAGAAGTTGGGTTACTTGTATGCAGAGTATTTCAATACCAAGCTATGATCCAAATATTACTTATGCAACTTAAATGAACAATGAATGATGATACAACATAAGCATATTCATTAATATAATGTGAAAGTCATACATTTACCCATTTTTAACACAATAATCAACTAGTCATTCAACAAAACATTCACACATATATCTAAGCTACCTCAACATTCACACATATGCACAACATGTAATGTGGAAACCAATATGAGAAAAAACCACAAGGTGCTCTTCATCTGGAATGAAGAAATAGATGCACATTTTTTCTATGCACAAAGTTGTAGACTTTGTTCAATATCTTCTCTTCTATATTTACAAACTTTTCCTCCCTCTCATGCTCTCTAATATTCTCTATTTCTCTTCATATTCTACTCCTAATAGCAATCCACACACATCCTAGATCGACTCAACCTTCTCTACTTGTCTGTGCACTCAACTGCAGAACATCTACTCTTATGCACTAAACGATACAAATTCACTAACAAAAACACCTATATCAAGTGTATCTCAAGCGTCTTTCCAAGAGTCTAGAGATTACTAATATTATACATCCGTTAATCATCTAACTGATTAACCCATGTACAACTTGGGTTCCTTCTTTTATAGACCCATTATAGAATCAATACAGATCCCATACATGCTTGCTATAGAATCAATACCAACTCAATATAGACTCTAATAGACTTATTTATACTTATTTTCAATCTCTATCTCAACCGACGGGATGTCTTTCATATTCTAGTAACACATAACGAGAGGCACTATTGTCCTGAATTACAAAGATGCCTTTATGTGACTAACTTTGATCGACTCCATCCAAGTTCATACCCATGATCATTAAGTGCTATCGATTTCTTAGCATTATGCCTTTCTGTCACTTTCTAATCATTACACTATTTCACACCTACTTCTACTGATATTCTGCAATGTCATCTCATATCTTGTTATGTCCTTCTATTGTAGCTTACTTATCTGGCACAAATTCCTCGTCCTACGCCTTCTCATTGGTTTCTTCATCTCTCTTCCTCTTGTGTCTCAACATCATTCCCTTTCCATTGATGTTGCTTCATTTTTTGTAGCTCCTTCCTCTTCTCCTTTATGTTCTTCTCCATACTTAGGAAAAATTCTACAAGAATTATTCCCTACTATCCCGAGGCCCAATGGGCTCTCAACACTCACATGTGGCTCGTCTCGAGCCATGCAAGCTAGTGCTCCATAAACTGAATTGTGCTAACTCTAACTTTGTTCTAAAAATACTCCATGAGTTTCACCAAATTCTCTATTTTTGCATACACTTCTTCCTCTATTTTCTGCATATGCTCCATCAGGTGGGAACTTATGTGTTCCGACATGACTCTTTCTAAAGATTCCTCTATCTAGTGCACCTTATGGTGTACAAGTTGAATTATGCATGTAATTCTCTCTTCTTATGACTGCAATTCCTCTACATTTTCCTCGTGTTGTTGCTGTTGTGCACGCAATGCAATCGTTTGCTGCTGCAGTTTGCACATTTATGTGGCCTTGACCATTTTCTGCTCCAAAGGTAGCTTCTTCATCTCATTTCTTATCTACATTATATTTGCTTCAAACGCAGTGAGCTCACTTGCAATCCTTTGTGATTTATCGTCGTCCATTAGGGCTTCCCATGTCTGGGAGACTTGGTCCACAGCCTTAGCACATGTTTTCTCTGCTTCCTCTATTCTTTTTGCAGCCTAAGCGATTGTGTCTCTTCTACTTTCTAGCAATTTTAAGGGTGTGTTGGGCATCCTTTGATATTATAACTGAGATAATTTTTCCTAAGGTCTGCCGCTATCTTTCCTAGCCAGAGGACCTTGTCTTCTGATGCCATCTCTGGTGATATTTCAACATCATCGAGATTCAAACAAACAAGGTTAATGAAATTTTTGAGCTTCTGCTTATTTACTTCTTCATTTGTTTCTTCTTTTGTGGTTCTTTGCATTTTGGCCTTGATTTTATTGATATTATTTGCTGAGTGATTCTCCTTCTTTTCAAGGGTATTTCCCCGAACTCAAATATTTGTAGCTGCTGCTTTGTGTAAAGCATGCACATCCTTCAATCACATTTTTTAGAAATCTAAAATAGCTGACCAGCAGTTCTTTCCACCTTGTTGGGGTCTGGGGTTTCTAATTCCAACACATATCTACTTAGTTGTACTTTGTTGGGGTGATATTCTCTAGGCCATAGGGTTTCTTGTGCTTCCGACGGCCCAGGTGTGTCATGCGATGGAGGTACATATGGCGCATAATCTATGTCAATTTTGACTTCCTCAATTGTTCTCCCTAGTTCAGTTAGCCTGTTTGTGATAGTACTAATAAATTGATTCTGATTCTTGCCGAAGTCGTTGAAACTTGTATGGGTAACTTTTTGGAGGGATTCGGCTAACACTATGACTTCCTCATCATCCATACGATAAGTATTGGCTTCCTTGTTAGCCTTTCATTTCTTGCGCGGAGGTTTTCTTTGTACTTCTCCATTATTTTCTTCTTGTTGTTGTTGCTCTAGAGACGATTCATTCTAAGGCTGATTAGGCTGAGTTTTGTTTGGCATTGTGGTGTCTATGTGTTGGTTATTCTTCTCTCCTCAAGGTGGTGATCCCTCCTGTTTCTGTTCTTGTAGCAAATCACTGATAATGGTCTCTATATCTTCCTCCTTGAGTGCATATTGTGTCGGAAACCACTGTCCTCGGGGGTCTTGGCATGGTTGTATGTAAATATATTGCGGTCCTAATTGAAAATTGACATGAATTTGAACTTTGAACATTGTAGATGCACTAAGTCTTTCCCGTTGCTTTACCAAGTTCCTTAAAGCTTCAGTATGGACAAAGAATTCAGTATTGCTACTTAGTTGTCATTCTTTTTCATGTGAGAACAACAAGTTTTGGTATCTTGCTTCTCTACAGAGGATGGGTAAGTCTACTAGCTGATAATCTATTGGCTCAGACCACATAGCAAATGAGATTAAAATTAACAACCAAGCATAATGGAAAGAAGTACCTTCTTCCTATGTTGAAGCGACACCTTGTAGCAGTTCTTTAAGAAATAATTGAGACAAATTGATTTGAACTCCTTCTGCACAAAGTGCAACCAACATTACTATTCTTGCAGTAAATTTATTTGGTAGCGAGAGACACAATAGTTTGTGTGTTAATATCGTTGTTTCCATACAGGTAGTAGGGTCATTGATAGATGATATTAAGAAATCTTTACTAGAGATGACTAGGCCATGCTTTTCTATGACTTTTTCAATCTGGGATGGGTGCTTTCCTTTCTCGAAGGTTGATACTGGGTCCCACCCAGCTCTCGGCAGTCCTGTGATTGTTGACACTATGTCGACATCAACCCAGTAGGGTTTGTATAAACAAAGGAAGCATGCATGAAGGACTACCAACAACTGTTTTATGTACGTATCCACCTCTGTGGTCCAGCTAAAGTGCGGCATGAAGAGGAGTGATAGTAGCCCCAACTGTTCTAATATGTTTTCCCATTGCATTAGAACGAATCGGTTTGGTGTTTTAGGTGTATCTCGAACCAGATCATATAGTTCTTCCTATTAAGGGTACTGATTTTATTGGTGTCTAAATATTCAACGGGTAGTTTTACTAGCTAGAGCAGGATATGTTGCAGTACTTTCATACCTTTCAGTTTTTTAGGTGCTACCAGTGTAGCATAGATTTTTATAGGGATGTTAACCAAGGGTGCATTCGTACTCCTTGGTGGAATGTAGCACAAAAATAAATTCTTGGTTTCAAATTCCTCTTGTTCTTCCTAGCACGGTGGTGTTTCTGTAGCTTTCTCCTTGGCTTCTTCACCGATTTCTTCCCCTTAGGAGTTGCTCGCGATTTGTGTTCCTTCATTCTGCGTTTTTCTAATGATCAAGGTGGGACTTGCAAAGCAGCTGGACGAAGCTAGTTCCTTGGGGTTCTATGTCCTGTACTGCGTTCCATAGGATCATTGGATACATGTCCCATAGGGGGGTTAACAATTACTATCATAATGGAGATAAATTGGTTTCTTCACATTGGGTTTCATACAATACTTTCTCTTTTCTTATTTGAGGCACAATGATTTTGCATATGGTAACAATGCATATTATGAAACAATATCTTATTGACGAATGTATTTCACACGAGCAGTCTGTACTTAGAAATTGCTCCATCTTTCGAATTCCCCAGGGCAGCAATGTGAGTTATTTAAGGAAACCTTTTCGACACGTCGTCACTTAGTTGGCATCGGTAAAGACGGTTATTGTCATTTATTTTGGACATGGTCCCAAGGTGTGTCTCCTGATTCTATCGATATTTCTAGATTAATGACTGACAAATAGTATGTCAGTACTTTTCTTAAGTACTGTGCCAATCATGGCATCGCTTTATGATGGTGTCATTTCATTTGAAACTTCCACTTTTCTTCGGAGCTCTCTCATCCTGTTGTCGCACTCCTTGTGACTTGCTTTTATTTCTCACAGTTTTATGTGACTTTAGTATAAAAAATTTCCATTTTTATGTCACATCTAGCAGGGTTCCTTGGATGTTCACATGTGCGAATTCTTTCCACTTTGCACATTCCTTCTGACACATGGATGCTATGGAGAATGGGTCACTATCACTCAAATACTTCGTGATATTATAAAAAATAGTCCAATTATGTGTAGTCATGTTGCATTGATGGAATTTTGTGTCCACAACCGGTATTTGTTCAAAGATCTTCTCCTTTATTACCTGTAATGTAGAATCCATTGTTGGGTGTTCGCTTACAAATTAAAATGTCTGGGTAAATATTACAACTAATCTTTCCCATTCATTGGTTCCTCGTTATAGCTCTTCTTATGTGTACCAAATTTTCAGTACCATTTCCAGAGTGTGGATGAATCGATGAACCCATTCTTCTCATGGATATTCTTTCCAAATCTCTCGACAGCGCTCAATATGTTTCTCGATATCTGTTAGTCCTGTATATTTCTGATCAGGGAAACTGATCTCGTCCCCAAATATGATCTCCATTAATCTCCTGCATTGTGGCCATTCAGAGATATATTGTTTGTGTGTACCCCACCATGAAGCGGGCATATATTTCAGCACATAGTCCAAAGCATACAATTGTTGTGATTATGTAACCGTTTCTTTAAATTCTACCAAAAAAGAGGAAAGGTTAGGCAATCCTTCATATGTAGGAAACGCGCTTTCTTCAGTTCCTACCCTTTAGACAACTCTTGTGATTCTTACACATATGCGCATGGAGACTTCATGTATCCTACTCTACCAATTTTCCAGAGCATCGACCGAGTTAGACGTGCATGATATTACACTACAGCAATTTAGGTTTCCATCAATTGTTGGGTTAATATATTCTTCCTTCGAAGACATGATGTTGTACAACTGGTTTAGATAATTTTCCTTCCCTTCACTATGTACAGGATCGACATATTGCTTTCCTTCAAGTGGATCAATTGGTGCAACCACTCTTATTTCAGAATATTTGAACGACAAGATCCTTTTCTTGAAGTTTATAATAGTTTGGTTGTTTATTTCTCAATCAATTCCTAGAAGTGTAGGATATGGGTTTGTGTCATCAACAATTTCAGTAACTTTGAAATTGGCACGTGTTCTTAAGAATTCGACTTCCACAAGTACTTGGGTTTGTCTACCGATTGGTAGAACATTCGACTGGTTCACAAGCCTCAGCTGAATAGAATACCACTCCATTCACGACTTATTCATGCTCTCCCATGTTTGTATTGTCAATATATTGACATTCCAACCCAAATATAATATGATATATTCCATATCATAATATCCTATATGTGCAGTCATTCACAGTTCTCGGCATGTCTTCAATTTTCTTCCGGTATAATTAACTCATTTTTTAGGACACGGGTATTTTGTTGTTTCTTCTATCAGTGATGTCAGTTATGCGAAAATATCTTTATCATGGATTAGTGCTAAACAAATTTTGAAAAATTATTTAAGCTTACTAACCTTTTTCATTGGCATCTTCCTGATTAGTTGTTCAAATTGTTCGAGTATAACTCTAACTTGTCCATATGTCGACAGTTGATTGGTATCAACAGAGTCTTTTTGCACCTTTAAGAAGTCTTATTTCTTCTATTAGACATTGAGTGAAGCTTTCTTTTGTGCCACAGGTCTCACCTGTTATTGTCCTTATTGTGTATTTTGGTCTGCTCCCGTCGCAACACCTCCTCTTGTGACTACAACAATGTGGGGTTGTCTTGGTTCGGATGAAATAATATGAATATTCAGATTAGGGTTCATATTCAAATTCTACACCGATTTGGGGTTAACGACATTTCTAGCTTTCCATTTCTCAATAAGCTGTAGACAATGTTCAATAGTTTGATCAAATTCTTTACAATATGTACAATTTTTTGTAGGACTTTGAAAATATCAAGAAAATGTCATGGAATCCCACCATTATAACATATGACTTGGACTCTTCCTCAACCAAATCCTCCTCCTTGTGGCTATCCTCGACCTTTAAAATTCCCTGCCCCCCCCCCCTTTAGGGAGAGCATTGTTGTTGTTGAGGATACTGATTTTGTTTGTATTGTGGTTGAGGATATTGGTGTTGTTGTTATGGAGCAGGCTGATAATGATGCTGCACTCATTCGTATTGCATTTTATCATCATTTTTCATTAAGTAGGTATCCATCATTTTTTCTTGCAGTAGTTGAAGTGCTCTGCACTATTTATCATCATGACCTATTGATTTACAAAATTTACAATACAGACTAGTGGGTGCACTTACAATCTTCTATAAGTACAGACATTCCTTGGACTTTTGACCTCTAGTCTGGCATATTCTACACCAAGGAATTCCTTAGGTCTTTAATGGGTTTGACGCACCTGTTGCGACATCGTTCATGAGTGCCGCGCAATTTTCCTTATGGTTTCCATCTATACACCATAGTTCCTCCCAAACTTCTTTTCCTCTTTTAATTTCCTAGAGTTGCACCGTAAGATTGGCCAACTACAACCGAATTTGCATCATTCTTGAGCCAGTCTCTCCAACCAGAGAGGCTTCTAATTTCATTCCTATTTCAAGAGAATCTGTCTATGAAATTTTTTTATGTTGCATCAACGGGGTTCGTATATATGGTAGTAAAGCTAAATAAACCATACTGAGGCTACGCTCATTTAGCTTGCAGTTGCTCATCATTTTTCATTAAGTAGGTATCCATCGCTTTTTCTTTCCATAGCAGAAGTGCTCTGCAATATTTCTCATCATGACCTACTAATTTACAATACAGACTAGTGGGTGCACTTACAATATTTTGTAAGTATAGACATTCCTTGGACTTGTGACCTCTAGTGTGGCATATTCTACACCAAGGAATTCCTTGGGTTTTTAATGGGTTCGACACACCTATTGCGACATAGTTCATGAGTGTCGCCCAATTGTCCTTATGGTGTCCATTTGTTCTGCATCTTGTACACCATAGTTCCTCCTAAACTTATTTTCCTCTTTTAATTTCTTGGAGCTGCACCGTAATATTGACCAGCTGCGACTGAATTTGCATCATTCCTGAGCTAGTGTCTCTAACCGATGAGGCTTCTAATTTCATTCCTATTTCAAGAGAATCTGTCTATGACACGAGTTTATCTTGCATCAACAGGGTTTGTATATGTGGTAGAAAGGCAGCAAGAAACCAAACCTTCATCTAAGCATGATGAAAACTCGTAGCTATTTTCTTCTCGATCTGCGCTGCAAATCCATTGTTCTAGCAGTATTTTTCATCTTTTACCGGACCTGAATCTTCTTCTACTTCTTACAAAGCTTGTCTCTACTTCAGTTCCACTATCCCTTGGGAACATCTCACTCTAGGGTTCTGCTATTCAGTCTTGCATTCGTAGAATGCCTTTTTCACATAAAATCATGTTTATCTACATCTTTAAAGATGATAGGTATCTGCTACATGGTACTTGAAGAAATATTCACTCTGCCTCACTGTATGAGGTTATTGTGTCAACAACAAACTCAATAATATATTCTTCTAGGATACTGTCTACCCAAAAATCCACAACCCTTGATATAAGGTTATATACTCTTTTCAGTCATTCAATCAAGCAAGGACTCCACTCTCTTGGTTCTCCTCCTTGAAAATTCCTTTGTTGGGTTGCCAACTTAGACAACCAATCATGCAACATGATGGAAAACTCAACGAAGAAAATATCGTGAATATATGAATGAATGTATCGGCCCAACCACTTTGTTGGGTTCCATCGAGGTCCTTCACTTTCTTTTCATTCAAAATCTAGCTCTTTGGCTTCCACCCAATCTTGGATCTTTGGTTTCGTAGGTTTCCACAACATATCCCTGAACACAACAATTTAAGGTCCCGACAACAGAACCATTTGTTGGTTTTCTTTTCTCTCTCTGTCCCTAGACCTAGGTTCATTCCCTTTTGGCCAGCACAACAAATTCCAAGATATCGGCCTGGTGGAGTGGAGCTCAGTCGACAACACCTATGACACAGATGTCGTCTTACCCGAGATATCTCAGTTTTATGGGTATCTTCCAGAACCACGTTTTCACAGTTTGTGTAGGAGTGTGTTTTAGTACCTTGGCTTTGCGCCAAGGTTTCCAATGAAGACCGACATGATGGGTTAGTTGTATGCACAATATTTTGACACCGAGATATGATCCAACCCTTCTTTACGCAACTTAAATGAACCATCACTGATCATATAACATAAGCATATTCATTAATATAATGCGGTAGTCATATATTTATCCATTTGCAACACAATAATCAACCAGTCATTCAACACAACATTGACACATATATCTCAGCTACTTCAAAATTCACACATATACATAGCTAGTAATGTGGAAACCCATCAGGAGAAAAAATACAAGGTGTTCTTCATCTTGCATTAAGAAATAGATGCACCTTTTTTCTGTGCACAAAGTTGCAGACTCTATTCAAGATATTCTATTCTATATTTACAAACTTTTCCTCCCTCTCATGCTCTCTGATATTCTCTCTTTCTCTTTGTATTCTACTCCTACTGATGATCCGCACATGGCTTGGATCAAGTCAACCTGCTCTACTTGTCTACACACTCAGTTGCAAAACCTCTGCTATGATGCACTCAATGATACAGAGTCACTAACAAAACTTCCTGTCTCAAGTCTAGCTCATGTTATATTTTTATCAATTTAGACAATATTATCTTAGGATCTTATTAGAGAGAATAACATGCACAACAATCAATCACAAGAGAGAATAGACACAAATATTTTCCTCGAGGAAACCATAAAGGAGAAAACCCCGCAGCTTCCTCAGAGATAGAATAGGCACCAATAGTAGCAGTAAAACCCAAAGACAGTAAGATGATCTCTGACAGTTGTTCTCTCTCTTATCCCAGCTCCTTCTCTCTCACTCATGTGCTACAATTGAGTGTGAGTGACTGTGTGATAAATAGAGAGGCTCACTCTCTATTTATACTAATTTTCGACTTGACAATAACTTACAAGGGTCAACTTCTCTAGGAGAGTCTAATAACCCTAGTGCCCCGAAACTGTGAGGACTTTAACCCTTGAACAATAAGGAGGGTTACCCTCTATCACTTTACATGAATTGTTTACATTATTGATTCTCCCGATAGGAACATCAGGGTATGACATGACTCAATTACATTAAAAATACTTACCGATGGGAACATTAGGGTACAATACATAAAATATACAAGTGAATACATTCTGAAGTTACAAATACATCAACACTCCCTCTTAACTAGGAAGGTATTCTCTTGACACAATTCATTAGAACAAGTATTCTTCTCTGGATCAAGTCTGGATCATCATCAACACTGGATCATCACCGGATCATCATCGAAACTAGATCATCATCAAAGCTAGATCATCACTAGATCATCATCATCACTTCTTCCGCTATCTCGATCAACTGGTGTTATCTCTCAATTCTATTCATCATAGGAAGTTATACAGAACCAACCCTTTTTCATGTTGTTTGTAGGCCTAGCCTCTAGGTAGGTCTTCTTCAGCGCTTATATCTAACCCTATTTAGAAAGGCCCACCCATCACTTACATTTGACCATGAGAGGAACACATCCACCACCATGTCAGAAAGGAACACCCAGCACTCACATTTGACCAAGTCAGAAAGGCTCAACACTTATATCTGACCATGGGAGGCAGAACCTACCACCATGTTGGAAAGGATAAACACTTATATCTGACCATGGGAGGCCTAGCTTGCCACCCTATCGGAAAGGATCAACACTTATATCTAACCTAGTCAAAAAGGCTCTGCACTTACATCTGACCATGGAAGGCCTAGCCTGCCACCATGTCAGAATGGATCAGCACTTACATCTAGCCATGGGAGGCCCAGCCTACCACCATGTTAGAATGGCTCTTGCACTTATATCTGACCATGGAAGAAACCAATCCTACCATGTTAGAAAGGATCTCGGACTCATCACCTCCCCTTGGAGGGAACCTCGATTTGGAGAGCACCAAGCTTCTCCCTGAAGTACTCAAACTTCACTCTGGCTAATGGCTTGTTCAACACATCAGCTATCTGTTCACTCGTTGCAACATACTGGAGCTTCATTGCTACTCTCTACACCATATCCCTGATATAGTGATATTTGATCTCGATATGCTTCGACTTGTCATGGAACATCGGGTTCTTCGACAAATTCACTCAACTCTGGTTGTTGCAATATATACAAGTAGCATCCAACTGGATATCAAATAAGTCAAATAGTAGCTTCCTTAGCCACACTGCCTCACAACTAGCTGAACAAGCTACGACATACTCTGCTTCGACAGTATTCAATTCCACGCAAGAAGTCTTCTTGCTAAACCAAGAGATCACACCTGATCCCATACTGAAGCAGCATCCTAAAGTGCTCTTCTTATCGATGGAACTACTCACCAAATCTAAATCAACATAACCTTCTAGGTTAATCTTCTGATCCGCCTAAAAATTGAGCCCGTAATCAACTGTACCCTTTAGGTAACTCAGAATATGCTTTGCAGTGATTAGGTGAACATGTCTCAAATCCGTCAGGAACTAGCTCAATGTGTTCACAGCAAAGCAAAAATCCGGTCTCATATTCGTCAGGTACATCAAGGACCCAATCATCTAATGATACAATGTAGTATCAACCATCTCTGATGAAGCATCACTCAATAGCTTCAGGTTTGATGCCATAGGTGTGGTCATGGCCTTGCAGTCCATCATCCCGAACCTCTTCAGGATCTCTACTGCATACTTCCCTTGTCCTATGGAGATTCCATCTACACTCTGCCACACCTCCATTCCTAGAAAGTAATGCATCATACCCAAGTCCTTCATCTTGAAATTGACAGCAAGCTTCCTCTTTGTATCAGCAATCAACCCATCCACAGCTATTACAAACAGATCATCTACATATAGTAGGAGTATCGCTGGGTTCCCTTTTTTAACCTTGTAGTAAAGGTTGGAATCTTCTTTACTCTTAGTAAATCCCAAACTGGATAAGAAGTTGTCAATTGTGTTGTACCATATCCTGGGTTCCTGTTTCAAACTATACAGGGATTTCATCAATTTAGACACATGAGTCTCCCTGTCATGTGTCTCAAAACCGAGTGGCTGCTCCACGTACACTTCCTCTTCCACTACACCGTTCAAGAAATCAATCTTAACATCCATCTGGTGTATCTTCCATTTTATCACTGCAGCCAGAGCATGTACTGATCTGATGGAATTGTATCTGGCTACAGGTGAAAAGGTTTCTTCATAATCTATTCCTTCTTTTTGGGAGAAGCCACGAGCCACAAATATTGCTTTATGTTTCTCTATGCTACCAGTTACAACATGCTTGATCTTGTAGATCCATTTGGAAGTCACAACAGAATTCCCCTCTTGTCTGGGGACAACATCCTAAACATCATTCTTCATTATCGACTGGTACTCCTCGATCATAGAATCCTTCCATTCTGACTTTTGTGTCGCTTATTCATTGTTGGAAGGTTCTTTGTCAATGATGTCACATAACAATGCTACATAACTGGAGCAGGGACTGGTTCTTTTCCTCTCTCTGTGCATTTCTTTTGGAGAACCATATCTTTCTGCACCTTGGATAGCCTCTTGTACCCATGCAAGTTTCCTCTTGTGAGGATTCTTCTCTTAGGGTGGATCTACATGTTCCTAGCGTTCTTCTATTTCTCGATCTTCATCTTGATTTGCATCGTTCATAGTTGTATCTTGAATTTTGGGTACTTCCGTTTCTTTAGAGTCTTCTACTGGTTTCTTTTTGGATTTGTTGTAAGCTGAATCTTCGTTGAATGTTATGTCTCCACTTATGTTGATCTTCTTGAATCCTAGGAAGTATATTCTGTAAGCTTTCGATCTTTCACTATATCCCATAAATATACCCTTCTTTCCAGAAGGATTTAACTTTGTCCTCTTTTCTTTTGGAAAATACTTCTTCAGGTGTCTTGTTCTCGAGTACTCTGGGTGGAGTACGATTCTATACATACATCATTATTCTGGCATCTTCTGCCGATAAATGCATGATAATATCTTGATCATGAAGCATTGCCCTTGCAGCTTCCATGATCATTCTATTCTTCCTTTCTGCAACCCCATTCTATTGTGGATTATATGGAGTGGTTAACTCCCTCTTAATCCCTGAATCTCGACATAACTCTTTGAATTCATTTGATGTGAATTCTCCGCCATTGTCTAATCGAAAGGTCTTGATATTCTTTTCTATGTGGTTCTCGATCAAGGCTTTGAATTCCTTGAACTTGTTGAATACTTCATCTTTGTTCTTCAAGAAGTATATCCATCTCTACCTGGAAATGTATTCTTTGTGTTCTTTCCTTTTGCACATCCTTTGCAAAAACATTCATGCTTTGTTTGTATTTCTAGAAGACCTTCAACAACTTTGCTTTCAAGTGGTAGTGCTCTATAGCGCACATGTGCAAGCCTTCTATGCCAAAGTTCATTTCGATCTACTGAGTCATGAACCAAAGCTTGTTCTGGTTGGCCTTTCAGTTTGTATAATACTCCCTCTTGCTCTCCAATCACAACTGCATCATCTATAGTATTTCCCTTTGGCCACATAAGAACTTGGCCATCTACAAATGAAACCCTTATGCCTTTTGCATCTAATGCAGATATGGAGAGTGTTATAATAATCAACCCATAGTTAGCTACCTTAGACATTAATTTCATTATTTTTGTCTTATTTGCCTAGTTCATGTGTCCCACCTTGTGCAAGTTGTCATTTACCTATCCATAGTGGTCAAACTTGCCTTATTTGACTCATGTAGCACTTGGGAAACCTCAAGGAATCAAATTTGCTTTATTCCTGGCCTCCTAAGCACCCTTCTACTTTTTCTGCTTTATTCCCTGCTTTTTCAGTGTTTTAAGGCTAATGGAAAAGCTTGACTAGGTGAGGTTGACTAGTTTTTTGTCCTACACATCCTCCACTCTTTTCTCCTTGTAAAAGAATGTATTAGTTTTCATTCCATCACTCTTTATCTTTCCTAATCCTTTTTGCTAATTCATGAGCTCCATGACTGATTTGGGATCAGCTTTTTGCACATATGGGGGATTTGCTTATTTTTAGTAAGCCTGCTTTATGCTAGATTCGAATTGCTCCTCATGCATTCGAATCCATTATGTAATTATTTAATGATGCAACCTATTATGTTATAGGGTTGGATATTGTACACTGAGTTAATACAGTTTAGTGTTCAGCTCCAATTTCAGTCTCTTATGTGAGTGATTTTGCATGATCAATTGTTAATTGTTGTGAGTAAAATTAATCTATCACTGGGTTCAATTTCCACATGGTATCAGAGCCATTGTAGATCGATTTCTCTCCTTCAAAATTGTTTTGCAGGTTCGACATTAGTGACTGGGAGCCTTCTACTGATAGCCGAGACAGATTTTCTAAGCTATGGATCAATCACAAAAAACTATCTTGACTCCTTTCAATTTCTTTGAATGGAAAGCAGAGATGGAGATATTGTTGAGAGCGAAAGGCCTCTACAGGGTGACTATGGCAACAGAAGCAGAGCCCAATGCAGCTGCAGAGAAGATAAAATGGCACAATAGGAGGGATGAGGCCTATGGTCTCCTATGTCTGAGTATTTCCAGAGACCTCCTTTTCCATCTTGATGGATTGACATCACCAAATGAAGTATGGGAGAAGCTTTCTGATCTTTTTGGAAAGACAGATGAGATGAGGGGACATGAAATCGAAAATGAGCTGATTTCTCTGAGTCCAAATAGCTTTGAATCCTTGCAGCTATATTTCTCCAAGTTCAAAGCACTTGTTTTGCAGTTGAAACAGTGTGGGATCAAAAATAAGGATGATCAGCTCATCCTGGCCATTCTCTCGAAGCTAGGCCCTAACTACTCAGTGTTTGTTTCGACCTTCTATGCCACAAAACTAACAGCTCGAACCTAGAAGATGCCTAGCCTTGCAGATTTCATGGAATCTCTCACACAAGAACAGGACAAGTTGGTGATGATGGGCACCATCAAACCATCCAAAGATCAAGCTCTGATTGCTGGAGATTGGAAGGTCGATTCAAAAAGCAAAAAGAAAGCTAAAAGGCCACCTGAGCAAAAGAGAGACAAGAAACAATCTCCGAAGGAGCCACAAGGTTCCAAGAAGAACTACCAGAAGAAGAAAAACAAAGGTGAAATGAACAAGTGCACATACTGTAATAAGGGCAATCACAGTGAAAGCTCTTGTATGAAGAAGCAAATAGACATGATGACCCAACTCCTGGAGAAGAATGGCATCTCCCTTCCAGAAAGCTCAAAGAAGAGAGAAGGAGGATCAAGTTCAGATGACAGAGAGAGAGTTCATGCATTGGTTGCTGGCACATCAAGCTCAGCCAGTTTTATCATTGATTCTGGAGCTTCAAGACACATGGTTTCGACCAAGGAGGCCTTCTCCTCACTTGATATGTTGAAGGGACCACCTATAGTACTGGGAGATGACTCTCTCACTGAAAGTTTGGGCAAAGGGAGGATTGATCTTGATCATGGTCAATTCAGCAATGTCTTGTATGTCCCTGGTCTTGCCTCCAACCTCTTGTCAGTGTACCAGATGACTCACACTGGGTCTCCTAAGAAGGTCATATTCTCCCCTAATGAAGTTGAGATCACAAAGATCTCAAGTGGTAGAGTCATTGCAAAAGGAGTTGCAAATCATGCTCAAAAGGTATACATGTTCTCACACTTCCTACCCTACTCAAACCCCTCTGCTCTTCTGATTCATGCTAATGAAGCCAGCAAGCTTTGGCATGAAATATTTGGCCACCTAAATTACAAGTATCTTTCTGATCTTAGTGAAAAAGAGATGGTCATAGGGTTGCCCAAGATAAAATTTTCCAAAGGAGTCTACCAAGGTTGTATCCTAGGAAAACACCCAGAGCACAAATTTGAGAGAGCTAGTCATGAGAGAACCTCTGCACCCCTCGAGCTGATCCACAGTGATGTTGCTGGCCCATTCCCTCATATGTCCATTATTCAAGCCAAATATGCATTGAATTTCATAGATGACTTTTCTAGGTATTGCTGGGTTTACTTCCTGAAACACAAGTCTGAAGTTTTTGGCCTCTTCAAAGTCTTTAAGACTTTGGTTGAAAACCAGTCTGGGAGGAAACTCAAGGTCCTTAGATCTGACAATGGTGGTGAGTATGTCAAGTCTGAGTTTATTAATTATTGTGTAGATGCAGGTATTCAGATGTAGCATTCTATCCCTTACACACCACAGCAGAATGGTGTTGCTGAGAGGAAGAACAAATCACTGAAGGAGATGGCAACATGCATGATGGAGGCCAAAAATTTGCCACCAAAGTACTGGGCCGATGCTATCAACTATGCAGCCTGTATTCAGAATAGGGTGCCTCATAAACATCTTGATGGTATGACTCCCTTCGAAGCATGGAGTGGGCACAAGCCAGATGTGACCCATTTCAGGATTTTTGGCTCAAAGGCTTGGGCTAGAATTCCAACAGAGAAGAGGAAGGATTTGCAGCCCCAAAGCCAAGAGTGTCTTTTTGTTGGATACTCTGAAGATTGAAAATGGTACAAGCTGATAAATTTGAGCACAAACAAAGCCTTCATTGAAAGGTGTGTTCAGTTTGAAGAAGAACCCCTTGCAGCAGTGGAAGTTGGAGAAGCCTCTTCTCCACCTGAACCTCAGGAAGTAAGTAAAGAGTTTGTTGAACATGATGATTCTGATTTGTCTGATGGAGATGAGTTTATTGCAGAACCTAACATCCCTACAAGGCCAAAATGGGCAGCCAAGACACTACATGCAGCAGGAGAGCTCGTTGGGGATCCCAATGACCCAAGGAGGACTAGATCTCAATTTGAGAGTGGTATGTGCATGAAGGATCCTATGTTTGCTGAAAAATGATATTTGATGGTGGAATTTGATCCTCAAACATATGAAGAAGTAGCAGGAGATCCAAGATTGCAAGCAGCCATGAAGGAAGAGTTCAGCTCACTCCAGAAAAGCAACACATGGGAGCTAGTGGATCTTCCCCCAGGGAGGAAGTTAGTTCAGTGTAAGTGGGTCTACAAGACCAAATTTTTTGCTGATGGTTCACCACTGAAGTACAAGGCCAGATTGGTAGCCAATGGCTACTCACAGGTTCATGGGATAGATTACAATGAGACCTTTGCCCCAGTGGCAAAGATGGATTCCATCAGGCTAGCCCTAGCCATTGCTGCCTCAAAGCAATGGGAGGTACATCACATGGATGTAAAATGTGCCTTCCTGAATGGAGATCTCATTGAAGAGATATATATGCATCAGCCTCAAGGTTTTGCTACTAACCCTTCTCTTATGTGCAGGTTGAGAAAGTCATTGTATGGGCTAAAGCAAGCCCCCAGGGCTTGGTATGCCAAGATCGATAGCTTCTTGCTATCACTGAATTTTGTTTGGTGCAAATACTATCCAAATATCTATTTGAAGTTATTTAATGGTTCATTAATGATCATTGTGTTATATGTTAATGACCTCCTCATTACAGGAAGCTCAAAGGATCAGATTGCTTCCCTAAAGGGTGCTATGAACCAAGCCTTCTCCATGATAGATTTGGGGCTCTTAAGTCAATTTTTGGGGCTTGAGATTGCTCAAGCCAAAGCTGGAATCAAGGTGCACCAGTCCAAATATGCCTTGGACTTGTTGAACAAATTCAGAATGAAGGATTGCAAAGCAAGCAAAACTCCTTTCCTTTCAGGAGTGAAGCTGGAAGAAGCTGATTCTTCACCGATGGTAAACAATACACTGTATAGGCAATTGATTGGATGTTTATTGTATCTAACACATACTAGACCTGATATTTCTTATGCAGTAAGTGTGGCTTCTAGATACATGGATCAGCCTCATGAGATCCATTGGAAAGCAGCCAAAAGGATCCTTAACTTTGTTCAGGGAACAAGGACACATGGGATCTTCTACAAAGCAAAATCTGATCTTGATTTGATTGGATTTACTGACAGTGATTGGGAAGGTGATAGCAAAGACAGAAATTCCACATCAGGATATGTGTTCATGCTTGCAGAAGGGCCAATCAGCTGGTCAAGCAAGAAACAGAGTTCCATTGCACTCTCATCTACAGAAGCAGAGTACAGAGGAGTTGTTAATGCAACAACTCAATGTGTATGGTTGCAGGGTTTACTTGGAGAGTGTGGTTTCAAATCAGAGTACTCAACTACCATCTACTATGATAACCAGAGTACCATTCGAATCTGCAAAGATCTAGTTCAGAAGCAGAGAACCAAACACATTGAGATCCATATGCACTGCATCGGAGAGCTTGTGCATGATGGCACCATTCATCTACTCTTCTGTTCATCTTCAGAACAAGTAGCTGATATCTTCACCAAAGCATTTTGTGAGAAGACCTTCAGCAATCTCAAATCACAGCTGGGGATTGCTGATCATGCTGTGAAGCATGAGTGAAGACAAGATTTCCAAATTTTGTTTTACAGTCCATGTTTAAGGGAGGATTTTCCCAAGTTGGTTTTGCCTCTTTCCTTGGTTGTATGGACATGCAGTATGTAAAGGGTGACTAAGCCTTGTTGCTAGGCCCTATAATTTTCTAATATATTACTCATAAGTCAAGCTTAAGGGGGGGTGTTAGAATAATCAACCCATAGTTAGCTACCTTAGACATTAATTTCATTATTTTTGTCTTATTTTCCTAGTTCGTGTGTCCCACCTTTTGCAAGTTGTCATTTACCTATCCATAGTGGTCAAACTTGCCTTATTTGACTCATGTAGCGCTTGGGAAACCTCAAGGAATCAAATCTGCTTTATTCCTGGCCTCCTAAGAGCCCTTCTGCTTTTTCTGCTTTATTCCCTGCTTTTTCAGTGTTTTAAGGCAAATGGAAAAGCTTGACTAGGTGAGGTTGGCTAGTTTTTTGTCCTACACATCCTCCACTCTTTTATCCTTGTAAAAGCATGTATTAATTGTCATTCCATCACTCTTTAGCTTTCCTAAGCCTTTTTGCTAACTCGTGAGCTCCATGACTAATTTGGGATCAGCTTTTTGCACCTATGGGGGATTTGCTTATTTTTAGTAAGCCTGCTTTATGCTAGATTCGAATTGCTCCTCATGCATTCGAATCCCTTATGTAATTATTTAATGATGCAACCTATTATGTTACAGGGTTGGCTATTGTACACTGAGTTAATACAGTTTAGTGTTCAGCTCCAATTTCAGTCTCTTTTGTGAGTGATTTTGCATGATCAATTGTTAATTGTTGTGAGTAAAATTAATCTATCACTGGGTTCAATTTCCACAGAGAGGAGATTCTTCTTTAGTCCTAGTACAAACAAGACATCTTTCATCTTCATAGACTTTCCAGAGTCTAGCTTATAGGAGGATTCACCACTACCTTTTATTGGATACTGGTAGTCATCCCCAAGTTTCACCTTGTGAGGTGACTCATGTTCAGACAGTTTCACAAAGGATTCTTTGAATCCCATCAAATGTCTAGAAGCCCCAACGTCTATAAGCCAATCATTTCTTCCATGTGTGATAGTTCCCGTCAGAGCGAAAATCAAAACATATTATTCATCACTTGAAGAATCATCACTTTCTTGTCTAATTCTCTTTGTGGAAGGTTCATCATCCTCTGCAGCATGAGCATGATGTCTTCTCTTGTTTCCTTTCTTATTATGAGAGCTATTCTTATTCTTGGGACAATCTCTTGAAAAGTGTCCTCTTTCATCACATTTAAATTATATGTATTTAGATATATCCTTGTTAGATTTTCTTGAGTTGAAATGCTTACCATTGGAATGATGATAGTCCCTTCTTCTTTTCTTGGACTGTATTGTGAGAGCTTGATCTTCACTTCCCATCTTTTCTTCTCGAGCTACTATCCGAGCTTCTTCTTGTGAGCAATCTTCCCACAGTCTACTGCAAATAACTAGCTTTCTTCTAGCACAAATCCCTTGAATGAAGGAGTCCCATGATCTAGGGAGACCATTCAAGGTGGTCATCCCAATCTCTGCATTCTCCACTTCTTCATCCACTGCTTCAAGTTGTTGTTTGATCTGAGATACCCTTGTGAAGTATGATTGTATGGTCTCGGCATTCTAGATCTTCACATTCTTCAACTGGTTCCTCAAAGTAATTTTTTGGTTTATGTTCTTTCCTTCAAACAGTTTGGTCAGGGCATCAAACATTACTTTAGGTGTCTTTAGGGAGGACACCTGTGGTATGAAGTGATCCTTGATTGAATCAGCAATAATGCTCTTAGCCATGACCAATTTATTTCTATGTAAGGCCTTAGCCTCATCTCCCTCTGGAACTGGAACCTTTTCATTGATGTAAGAGTCTAACTCATTTTCTTCCAAGACTAGGGAGATCCTATACTTCCAAGCTTGGAAGTTATCAGCTCCCTCAATATTTTCATCAAGCTTGGTGTGATGAGACATCTCGACTGAGAACCTAAAATGGAAATACAAAAAATTTAAATCTTTCCAATTTGAGAAGTTGAAAATTGGATCTGGAGCTGATCTTATGCAGTGCTAGTTTTCTAGTTCTATGGCAAATTAGAGTTTGAATTTCTCGAATTTATACCCAACCAAAAACATTGATTCCTGTCTCTAAACTTAGGTTTTGAGGAGGAGAGCAATCCTATCCTGGGCTCACTCAAAAATCCCTCTTCAATGAAAAGCCCTAATTTCTCGATGCAGTGGTAGGTCAAAAACTGAAAATGCTCAGAATCAGATTCTACTTCAACCGAGAGATGCGCCCTTCAATGGAGGTTCATCCCAACATCCTTTTGCTAATGGATTGTGGAGAGAGACCCAAAAAGTAAGAAGCCCTGGCTTCCATAGCTGCATAGTGTCTTCTTCTCAGGTTAGCTCTGATACCATGTTAGATTTTTATTAATTTAGACAGTATTATCTTAGGATCTTATCTGAGAGAATAGCATGCACAACAATTAATCGTAAGAGACAATAGACACAAATATTTTCCTCGGGGAAACCATAAAGGAGAAAAGCCCACAACTTTCTCAGAGATAGAATAGGCACCAATAGCAGCAATAAAACCCAAAGACAGTAAGATGATCTCCGACAGTTGTTCTCTCTCTTATCCCAGCTCCTTCTCTCTCACTCATGCGCTATAAAAGGAGGAACCCAATCTATATGTGGGTTAGCCTCCGGAGGGTCTATTGATGTTAGTCGTAGTAGCGTATGGTCATTTAGTGACAGTCTGATTTGTATTGTGTTAGTCTTTTAATGTGTTGAAGTAGTAGAGAAGAGTTGAAGACCCTATGACTGAGTGCGCAAGAGGGTAGTAGAGATTGAGTCAGTCCAAGATGTGTGTAGATCATTAGCTTAAGACATAGTAGAGATTGAGTTGATTGAGGATGTGTTCGGATCAGTAGTAGATTCAAGTAGAGAAATAATATTGAGAGAAGACCGGAGACCATGAGAGGAGAAAGAATTTTGTATAGATAAACAAATAAATATCTAAACAAAGTTTGTAGCCTAGTGCATAGACCAAAGGTGCCATATATATCATGCCAGACAAAGAGTTCCTTTGTGGCTTTTCCCGGATGGGTTTCCACGTTAGATACTGTGTCAAATGTGTGAATGATGATTGCGACTGAATTTCATATATGTTACTGTGAATGTGTCTATGCATATGCGTATGAATGAATTTATATGTATTTGTCGCACTGTTGTTATTGAATGTGCCTATGCTCGATTGGGTTGTTTTTATAATACCTGTTGAAGGGTGAGTTGTGGTACAACTTAACTGTGTGTAATAAGTATAGACACCCCACCCATCAACTTTTGTTGAGTGCCTTAGTAGAAAACCAAGGGACCTTAAATCCCCCACCCAATTACGGAAACATGGTTATGGAAGTTACCCATCGAAAATATATCTCGAGTGAGACTGCATCTGCGTCGGAGGTGCTGCCGAGTGAGCCCTGCTTTGTCAGGCTTTGTTGCACGTAAGGGAATGGGGGCTTAATAGAAAAAATCAAAATTATGTGTTCTTTTTAATAATGTTTATCAATATCAAAATGGAATTTCAGAAGTCCAACAATATGGTTTCTATTAAGCATGTAATAATTCTGATCCCTTGAAACACTATAGGAATTTTGAGACTTTTTTTTTGTTTTCTATCATTTCCTTCACTTGAAGGAGTGGACTTTGGTCTAAAAACCCATAGTCCAAGGAAATCTAAGTGGTTAAAATCTCCTAAGAATCGCATGGTAGCGGAAATTGACTTTGAGAAAAGTTAACAAAAACAAAAATTCTTGAGCAGACCCACACACACCTTGACTTAAAGAGGTAGCCACGCTAATTGACTTTGATTAAAAGTTTTAATAAAACTATAAATTTAATAAATAAATAAAAAGCAGCTAAATGTTTTGATATATAATCCGCAAATTCGGAATCCATTTATACACTCAAAACAGTAATATAAACACTTGCAAATTTAGATTCAACAAAACCACCACATATTCCAAAACCTAAAAAAAAGAGAAAAGAGACTACCCCTAAGAAATAATTTAACTGGTTAAAAAATAAAAAATATAATTTAAAAACCCTAGAAAAAAGAGAGTACCCCTAAGAAATAATTTAACTCGTAAAAGAATAAAAAATATAATTTAAAAAAATAGAAAATATAATTTAAACTATTAAAAAATGTTATTAATGCTGAAAAAATGCCAAAGTTTCTATTGATTGTGAAACAAGCATTGTCCGAATCTCAACTTGTTGATTGTGAAACAAACGGATTTGGAGGATTCGAAATCCACCCACAAGACACCTTTAATTTGTTCGTTACACCTTTAATTTGTTCGTTTTATTCTGAAACCAGAGTATTACTGAGAGTACAGTGTTTTTCTTTCAGACAGAAAACATGGGCGATAAAGATTTGAGCGATCTGCGCCAATCCCTCAGTGTTTACTCGATGAAAAACGAGCCATATGAGAACGCAAAAAGCTTCTGGGACACAATTGCTTCTTCTGCCCCTCATAAAATGACCCGCTTGCCGTCCCTGCGCGCCCGAGCATACAAAAAGATGGAAAAACGCGGATGGATGAACATCGCCGACCTTGACGACGTCGTCGACAAATTTCCAACCGCGACGCGCCAAATCCTTCGCAGGCTCCGTGCCCATGCAGCTGTGCCTTTAAATCGGCATCCGCCGGCCTTCCAGATGGTCTTAAAACCGGACGCGAGCACGATCATTTCTTACTCGCCCGTTCCCGCCTTCGTCCCGTACGTGGTGCTCAAGAAGAATAAGAATCCCATTTCCTCGGACGTCAACGAATACTCGTCTAAGGATATTGACATGCTCACCAAGCTTAGCCGGGCGTTGATGCGGGACTGGATTTATTCTCCGAAGCAGCCGAGATATGGCGACGATGAAGGGAGTCCGCGACGAAGAAGCGAGTCCCACTCAAAGGATAATATGTCTAATGAGTTGATTTCAGAACGAAAATCGATCTTTACTTCCGGGTGGAAAAACCAGCAACGAAATTCTTTCGATCAACGGAATTCTTTCGATTTTCAAACGGATGGATTTACTCGGATTAATATTTAGTAGGTCATCTAATGTTGTAATAGTACCTATGTGGCTTTTGGATTTTAAGTAGTTTGAGATGCAAGGGCTATAATCACTTTGTTTCAAGTTAGTGTTGACCTGGTAGTAAGGTTGGACTGTGGGTTTTCTATGGAATGTGGTAGTAGGGCTCAAGTTATTTAATGTTGTAGTAGTAGGGCTGTGGGTTTTGAATTTTAAGCAGTTTGAGATGGAACAGCGATATTCATTTTGTCTCAAGCTATTTAATGTTGTGGTAAGCTATTTAATGTTGTGGTAGTAGGGTTGTGGGTTTTAGATTTTAAGCAGTTTACTCTGTCTCAAGCTATTTAATGTTGTAGTAATCTGGCTGTGTGTTTTGGATTTTAAGCAGTTTGAGATGCAACAACTGTATTCACTTTGTGTCAAGCTATTTAATGTTGTAGTTGTAGGGTTGAGGGTTTTGGATTTTAAGTGGTTTGAGATGCAACTACTATATTCACTCTGTTTCAAACCATTTAATGTTATAGTAATAAAGTTGTAACTTATGGGTTTTGGATATATATTCACTGTGTTTCAAGCTATTTAATGTTGTCTCAAGCTATTTAATGTTGTAGTAGTAGGGTTGTGGGTTGTTGGGTTTTAAGCAGTTCAAGATGCAAATACTGGATAATTTTGTCCTAGATTTATCTTCATTTTGGCATCACTCTCAAAGCCTATGCATATTAATCCAATTCATTTTTATTTTTTTTGTCATTGACAATTCCAAATTATGTGTTTGTTGATTTGGTTAGTTTAGATGTAGGTTTGGAATGGAAGTATGGTGGTTTGAGCTCCAGATATATCAAAAACTATATTTATTCTTAATGTTATGTATTTTTAATATCTATTGAAACTTTTATAACAGAAGAAAATGATAGGGAAACAATGTATTTTAAAAAACTTTCAAATCAGAGGCTTTCAAATATTAAAAAAAAAAATATCTTGCAAAATAGGCATTTCTTTATATATCTATTGTAACTTCTATAACACAAGAAATAAACTAGGAAAACCAAATCTGGAAACTTCATCTTTATTTCTAGACTTCTCTCAGGAGAATCGTCCCTCTCCCTCTTAGGAGAATCCTGAACCACCGCAAACAAATCAAAAGGTCAATTACGTTGCAGAAATTTGCCATCATCTTTGGATAGAAATACCAAAGGCATTCTGTTCGTGGGCAAGATGAATCTAAGAACGTTATATGGAAGCACCGAGATTTCCTTTCCAAAATATTCTTCTCCCAATTTTTGCGCCGATTTCCTCTCGTAGGTACACAACCATGCTTTCGCCAGCTTTTCCTTCAATTCAACTTCATCTGCATATAATCTCATCGCTGAAGCTGAAGGAAACGATTTTACGATACCCGCCAGAGCTTCGGTGTTTTTGTTTTTAGGTTTGGCATTAGGGTTTGGATTGGAATTAGGGTTCGCAAAGTGGCTAGAACGAAACGATTTTCTGATATCCGCCAGAGCTTTGGTGTTTTTGTTTTTCGGTTTGGCATTAGGGTTTGGAATTGAATTAGGGTTCGCAAAGTGGCTAGTATTTACGACGTCTGAACGCTCTTGAATCTCCCTTTTTTCAAGAAAAGGAGGGAATGGTTCGAACTTCGAACACATCACGGTGGCTGTTTGCCGCGGCAAAAGCAATGGAAATTTCTAAATCAATTAATTCCACTGGCAATCGTTCTACTTGTTGCAGTAGCTGCGATTCCAGTCCCAATACTTCGTTGCAGGGCACTTCATTAATTGTGGATCGAGCCTGATAGCACTTTTTTATTGGCGTCATCTATAAGCTGGTCCAAATGGAGTAACCTAACTACCCTACCATTTGCACAGGTGTCCACCTGACGTTGTTGGTGATAGCTTACTTCATTACCTTTCCGTAACACTAAGAACAAATAATTTTAACAGCTACTTTCACACTAACTGCCCTCTCAAGTTCATTTTTGAAAATTCTTGTTTTTTAAGTACAATTTAAAATTATAAGTTATGATTGGAATTTTTATGAAAATTTGCAAATATATGTTTTGAAGTGTAATTTAGTCATTTCCATAAAAATAACTCCTGTGTTTGTTTTATGGAACCCGACCGATGTTTAAACCTTGGATTCTTTATCATTCCATACACACAGAACATTGGCGTTATCAAATCCATAACAATTGAGTTTCAAATTACAAGTTTTTAGAACACAATTTCAGATCGGTTGAGTCAGTAGATTCAATTTGATTTGGTAAATTAGTATTCTTCGTTATTTCATTATACCAGAGTAATAATAGTTTGTTGTAGAATTGATCTGCAATGAAAATGAAAACGTAAGAAAAGAAACAGAATCTGTTGTTCGTGGTCTCAGTGTTACAGAAAAATAACCAAATAATCTATTAACTGAAGGAGTCAAGTAGGCCTCAGTGCAAATGGTCAGGTAGATCGCTTACTCTGGTCGAAATTGCTGCTCTTTACGGTATCCATAATTGAGGGCGAACGACCAACAACCCAAGTGCTATTTACGGTATCCATAATTGAGGGCGAACGATCAACAACCCAAGTTCAAATAAGATTTCTTTATAACTGTTATTACGATTGAGAACACAACTTCGGCTATATCTGATCAGTACAATCTAAATTTGTATGTCTTTCGATGTTGCATTAGTGGCTTAAGGGCACTAATATTCACGCGACAGTTAGGATTTAGGATTTAGCATATTCACCTTTGGAAGTTGGGCCGACCTTGAAGGTGTCATTTAAAGCCCGTCTTAGAAACCAGAGCGGCTCTTACCAAACCCATTACCTGATCTTAAATATTGAGCTATAGATTTTAAAAAGATTAAAGACTAGCACTTGCCCCAAAAAGGTGTAACAATAGTCTGATAGGTTGTTTTGTTAGAGGGTGGAAAGGGCAAACTAAAATCGAATGGTATTTTGGGGAAAATCTCAAAAAAAAACTTATGAATTAAAGTTTTCCAATGGTGTAGAGTTGGCCTTGTATCTTGACTATGATCACAAATAAACTACCAGTGTTGCAAGGAAGGAAAAGGAATGGTCAACTTTAAAAATCCCTTCCAAGATAACACACATATGCATTCTAATATTAAATGTAGGAAGAATTAGCAACTAACTGAACATAGTTTGCATTTTCATAGCACTTATGTCACCCAAAGCTGGAAAACCTCTTTTAAAAGAGAGTATTTCAATGAAATGCCTAATCCTTCTTACTTGTTAATCATCAAGGAATGGTAACAAGCAATCAACAAATTGATTCACTACTTTTGATTGTGCCATATATTTGCCCAATAATTTAGAAAGAAATTAGCTCACATTTCCTAGGTTTTGTAATAGTTTCTTCTAGTCTCATGCGATTCAAACTCGTATTCCCAATAGAATCGCAAACTCGTATTCTCAATAGAATTGAGTGGAATCTTCGTCTTATTGAAGAGTACTCATTTTAGCATATTCAAAGGCAAAATAATAGCCTTGCTGATAAACTCGCCAATGAAGCCACTTAATTGGTCAAAAGGTGTAATGGTGATAAATAACGACCCTCCATTGGATTTGGATGTTTGTAATCACTCCTTAATGAGGGGGGTAAAATGTTGTAGTATGTATTTCCAAATAATTGGAAAATTAGGGGTTCATGAATGAATTTTTGGTGGCATGTGGTCATGAAATCTCCCTGGCAATCTCAAGTTACTCCCCATTTATTTCGCACACTCAAATTTTGTGTTTGTGGTCTCTCGGCTCTTGCAACAAGTCTATACTGGTTCATTCAAAGGTAATTATGGAGTTTATAGTGGAATCTTGGGGAGCGAGTGGGATAAATATGGAATGGAGGTGAGTGTCTGGTTATTGTCTTGGATTATCTGAGGCATTGCCTCTTGGAATTGATTTGGTAGTTGTTTTCCTCTCATGGTTTGGTGTTTGCTTTAATGTGGTAGAGGCTTGGATGATAGAACATATTGAATCTCTTTCAGAGTTGGGTATTTTCTTTGAGGTGGTAGAGTCTTAGCCGTTGGGGAAACAAGTTGGAGAGAGTTGAGCATAGGTTGGAGAGTCTCAAAAATTAAGTAGAGTTCGAGGATCAATTTTGTGGTCATTTAGAGAATAAGGTGGAGAAGCATGAAGGGAAATTGGTGCAACTTGTTGTTGGAGGATGAGGAGGATAAGCGGCATGTTTAAGGTCTTTCTTGGTCTATTTTGTTTCTATTTGCTTATATACTGTCACTATGTTTTGCTTTTGGGTCTGTTTGTAAGAAGTACTGTGAGCTAGACTCTATGGTATTTACATTTTCTTGTTTGGATGTATAAGGTTAGGGTATTTTTGAAGTCCCTGGTTCTTAAACAGGGCATTTTGGGTTGCTTAGGATATCCTCATCCTTTTTAATATAATCATCCTAATTGTTTCTCTGTTAAAAAAGATAATTAACTTTCTTTATCATTTTATAATCATGTTGATTCTCAACAAGTATTTGAGGTGGGCTTATCGTATTAGGGAAGTACAATAACTTTTATAACCCCTTGGTTCCTAAAATTTGATCATAAATTTATGTTTATTACTTGATTTTGAGTTTGGGTTTGTCTTCCCTATTTACCATTACGGTTATAGAGTTTATTAGTCTTTTGGGATATTAGGAGTACTTTGGACACCTACACAAAATTAGATCTTGAAAGAGTTGTGATAGGTTTATGTATATATGCTCATATTTGTTTTGATATAGACCTTAATAAGGGTCTTCTGAACAAAATATCTCAAATAGAAAAAATGTAAATGTCCATAGGTCTTGGATTATGCAAACACAACATTCAAGTCTAGGATGTGTGTACCTCCAAGACATATACAAGTTATTTTTCCTCGTGCTCAAGCTCATCCTCCTAGGAAAAGGGGACCAAATCAAAACTGAAGATATAGAATTTTTTGACGGAATCAATTTAAAATAATGATATTGCTCTAGATGAGGTAAATTAACAACCACAAGTGTTGATTGAGGAATGCACTCCTTCCTCAAGGGTCGGAATAAAAACTACTAGTCTACTACTAGGCCCGAAACGAGCCCAAAATTTGTGCCTACTACCAATGTGAACCTCGCTACCAATGTCCACTCTTTTTTTGTCAAAATGAAATTCAAAAGGCCGGTTTGATAAGTCCTCCTCTACAAGACTTCATTTCTTGCATGAATATCATGGAATCATGACAACTATAAAGAACACTCGATGTCATGCAAATACAAATAATGGCATGTACAATGGTTACTAATAAAATTAAAAAAAACAATTGTTGGCTCAAGAATAGTCTTCAATCTGATGGGTGGCATGATCGTGATGTAATCTTGCTCAATCCTTCCAAATATTTGTGGTTTCTCATAGCATTTGTCCTTAGCACTATCAAAATACATATAAAAATTACTTGTCTTTACATCCTCTTCTCTTTAAATCCTCATCTCATAGTCATAACTAAGGATTATTATGCCTGCACATCCTCACCTTATAATACAAATTGGGGCCCAAAGACAACCATAAAATATTAAATGTGTCAAGACCCAAAGAGTAAGATACAACTATAATTCTTATATTAAATTTACCTTATAAGTCTTTAATTAACAGTATCAACTGAGATTTGACACATTGGATGGTTATGATATTCTTATCACTCCTTACCAATGTGATTGCAAGGCATTCTTTGAAAGTGAAGTCCATAATTTTAGGTATTTTTCCTCATTATCATGCCTTTTGGTAAGACAATAAAGAGGGTAGTGGCGTGCATCAGCATGGAAAATGTTTTAGGCATAGAGGTTATACACATTAATTGTTTTCATTAAATAATTTAAATTCCTATCGATGACTATTGATTCACTAAATCGTGGATTGGTACAAAACATAACAAATTTTAGAGCCCCAAGCACTTAATTACACACACCTATAAATTTCTCAAATCTAGCCATTAATAAACTTACTTTGGTATTCCAATTCAATTTAAAAGGAGTGTTGAGACTCAGACATATAGTGAGTTGCAAGGATGCAATTGAGTTAGGCCCCTCCATCACATACATGTATGCTTTCACAACAAGCATTGAAAAACAATATTTGTTTTTTACATTTTTTTTGGTGAAAAGGCTTGGTTAATTTATACTTGTCAATTAAAGGACAATTATTTATATTTTCCTTCATTTGAAGGGATGAGAGAATAAATTCCCTTCCAATTGAAATTAAGACCCACCCTTCAAATTTGATCACTAGTTCCAAGGGGTAAGATGGCCCACAAGGATGGAACATGCCACTGGAGATTTGAACTTATGATTAATGATTAATCTAACCGATATTTCCATAATCAAGGATGCATTAAGTCGTTGTGTGATCTATTAGGTTTTCCAAACCTGAGTTGGTATTTGGTAATGATACTGTTTTTAGCGACAAGAATTGCCTTATAGTTATTATAGCTAAATGCAATTTAGAAAGTAAAAGCTTTAAGACAAAGAACAGGGTTTGTGAAGAGATCGTTCCAGTTGAGGATTGAAGGCCGAAAGTACCTAACAGAGGTCAATCCTCCCGAAGGTATCTAATAAAGGTAGGTTCGGAGAACTATAAGTCCAATGTTGGTGCTCTCGAAACCCCACATTATTTATGTCATGCTATCTTTGATAATATAGTTTGATGTTATTGTTGGAAATTTTAGCCAAATTAGTTTTCAAATATTTTGTGTTTTTCTAGCTACAAATTGATGGCATTGTGGGATTCTCTGGTGCTACAGTTTGCCCCTTTCCAATAGTATAGTCACCAATGTATGTGTTTTCTCACCCGTTTCTTCTATCGAGTGCGCTACAGTTTGTCTCTTTTATTTAGGATCAAATCCCTTGCTTCAAGATTAAAGATATGCTCTTGATATATCATAACTTCTCCTTTCTGTATTCATTGAAACCTGGGCAAGCCTCTTGATTGAACTCTGCAAGAAACTATGAATATAAATCTTCTTGATTGGTTTCAAGTCTATGCAAATTTGCACTAGAATACCAACAAATCGTCGTGAGAGATCCTAAAATTTTTAATAAAAATTTAACAAAATTCTAATTAAAGAAAGAATAACACGTTGAAAAACTAATTTAGTCAAACAATCCCAAATTCTTAATTTGGTGAAATCTTTCATAGGAAAGCATGATGTCTGCAAGCACTGGCTATAGAATTTCTACGACTCCATAATCCATCAAATTTTTCAATCAAACCGACGTGAATCTTTCATGAAACTTGTATTCCTCTATACATAGTTATATCATGGAAAGTTGGATGGCTTTTATTTGATAGGTCTACCAACGGTCGTGGGACTGTGACAAGAAGGATGAGGAAAGAAATCTCCAGATGAAAATATTTCTACCAAATTCAAAGACAAAGAAATTTTCCAGGTCCATTTGATAAAATCATTTTTAGGCCTTAGAGCACATTCATTGGTGGGAAGATGTAATGAATGGTTGGCTAGATGGCCAATAATGTTATCGTAATTTGTGTGATCTTTATGATTTTGTTGCATTGTCCACAATCCTAGTAGTTTATCAACATTTCATGAGGTCAGATTCCCATGTTTAGTTAACTTTGGGGGAACAAGTTCAGCCATAGAAAATAGAGGGAGTCGTAAGTTCGCGAAACTGTTGCGATACTTTTCAACCTTGTGGCCTAATATAACCTTGTAAAGTTCCAAACACACCAAACCAGGTTCTTCCAACTATGAAATTAGCCTTGAGCTTATCTACTTTAGGTATTCTATAGTTCCTTGCTGGCATATTAGCTAGTCCAGCTATAAGATCCATGTGATAATTTGTATCATCCTGCACTGCCAATAAAGCTTAGAGTTAGTACTGGGATACAAACTATAACACAAATAAACAAAACCTTTTAATTTTATGAAGGACCTATTAGCACACCATAATAGAGATTAATGAGCAAACTTGAAACTAAAATAAGAAATACCTTTTCAAACTAAATAAGATTCATGCGAAAGCCTGTTAGCAGATTTTTAACACCACTTTCTAGTGTGGTGATCGGTTTATCATTCAGTTCAACATCATCATCATCATACAATGTAGAAGGGTTCAACATCATCAACATCATACAATGTACAAGGGCTCACATTTGTACCTTTCTCATCTGTGACAATCTTCACCCCTTCTTTTGGCTTGAAAACTGGAATATGTACTTTTTCAACAACGTTTGCTAATCTCTTTGAAATTGAAGCCCGGTCCGGAATGGGAATGCCATATGTATTAGCTCTTAAAATTGAGGCTGCACTGAATTAGGGACATATGACCAGGATCATGGGAAGTAAAGTCCAAGGGCTTTGGAAATCGCTTGGGAGCAGAATGGTGCACCTCCACTTGTGATTGCATTCTCAGGGAAGTTGAAAGTAAGATGCTTCACATGGTTTAAAAAGTAATCCTTAAACATAAATCAAATTAGTCAATAAATTGCAAATCTAGTTTACTAAAATTAAATAGCTTATAAATAGTAAATTATAAGAAATAACTGTGAAAATTCATTTAAGATTTGCTTCAATGCAAGATGAAAATGATAATGATAAGTAAACAAATATAATTACAAAAAAGGGAAGAGAAAGGATTAATTAATTTAATCTAGCCTAATGGAGGAATATTCAAATGTTAGACATCTCTGTGACACCAAACAATCGACAACAAACTCCACAAGTTGAAGGGCCTGAGCATCCCCTGTAGATTTAAGTGATGATATGTATTCTTTTGGTTTGCAAAGAAAAGCATTTCCTTCAGGTGGATTTTTGTCCAAGTGACCTTCAAATTCTGACCTTGCCCATGTGACACAATGGTGAATATTATGTGGAAATGAGTGAAGTGTGCATGTGGGTGCTTGATTTTTAGGGGGATCCCTTAATGCTCCATAATTCTCAGTCAAGTGAGGGATAGCCATTTGGGTGTTGCACTTGGTTCCTAGAGTTCCAGACTCTAGCAATGGCTTCTATAGGTAAACACACATAGAATCAACATACATCCTAGAATTGACATTGTCCAAAGCATTTAAAACAACATCAACCTCACTGTTCCAGAAGGAGTCGTCAAAGACATGTTGGGTATTTGGGCTCACACGATTTTGCAATGCTATAACCTGCAAGTATTGGTTGATTGCGGCAACGGCTGATGCTGCTACTCTTGACTTTGCCTCACCAATATTCCAATCCCTAAAGAGGAATTGTCTGCTAAGATTACTCTTCTCAATAACATCATCATCAATTATAGTCAACTTTCCCTGACTTCCATAGGAGGTTCCCATGAGGGCTAAGTTCTTTAGAAGTTCACATCCTAGAGCACCAGCCCCCACAACAAATAATTTCGCATCTTGCAACTTTTTCTCCGTCTCTTTTGCAAACACAGAAATTTGGGCATCATAATGACAATTCAAAGGCGCCACGTCCTATGGCCCAAGTGTTTCTATAGGAAGAGATTCCAATGAATCGAAATAAAAGAACTGCACAACAATATAGGAATTGTTATTACCCATATACAATAATTGGATTCTCTGCTGCATTGCCTATATAAAAACTAAATAATGAATGCACAATGCCATTATTTAAGATAGACTATGAAAAACATTTAAAGGTTATGGTAAAAACCTGGATAATTGGATGAAATTTACCAAAGCAGGCTTTCACAACCTCCAGCCCAACGATTCCACCAAACATAACTGCCATGGGATTCAACACTGCATGGGAACAACTTGCAAAATGCTTGAATACCTTTACATTTTCATCAATGGAATTGACACCCAACTTAATCAGGCAGTCGTTGTTGTCATTTAAATCCCTTGCTACATCAATGAATCTACTGGCATCATCCTCAAAAGCATCACAAACAAAACACCCAAATTGATGAACGAATTTATCTAGACCTCGGAAATCCCAATGTAAAAGTGGAGGGCGATCAAACTGGGAGAAATCACTGAGAAGAAACTCGCCCAGATTTTCAAGTGCTTCCTTCAGTGGCTTAAAATTTAAGAGCCTAGGTTTCTTTACTTGAGTGACTATGCCACCCATCTGATAGCATCCAAATTTAGCGGTGTCTTCCTGGAGGTGTAAATAATATGGTCTGACATTCATAACTTTTCTTTGCTTCCCATCGTTGAGCTCAATCATACCTTCTTTAAGTTCAGAGAAAACAACAAAATCCCCATCCTCGAATTGGAGCCTCTCATCATCATCCACACAGGACAGAAGAGAAGGATTGTCATTGGTAATAGAAGCAATGATGCATGTCTGTTCCTCCTCGCCATTCACATCAAACACACTAAACTCCAGTCCAAAGTCACAAAACACGCTACCAAACACTCCCCGAATATCAGCCTTGATAAAAGCAATTGGTGGTTGATGATTATGGCAAAAATCATTATATTCAATAGTTTTTTCAACAATTATGTTTGTGAAAACCACAACCTACAAATGTGATTCATTACTACTTGGAGGCTCCATCATTTAATTTCGGACTAATTCACATAATGGGAACTTACCTGGAAACAAGAGATGTGTTTTTGTGAAACTCCAAATCCATGACAGTCTATGAAACCCCATGACATGGTACCATTAATTATTGTTGGAATGAACTGTAGTGGAGCAGGATTCAGCTATTTTCAATTTCTAATAGAAATGAGAAGGATGGTCGACACAAATTGCAAGGGAGGGGATGCGTTAGGCGCAGACATGGTACACGAAATAAAAACAGAGATGTAAACCTAATGAAATACTCCCCGAATAGTAACCGCCTATGGCACAGGCCAAAAGATCATATGTAAACATAGTGACATTCCCGAATCCCGAACACACAATAGCTTAAATTAATATGCACATGGGTTAGAGAAATATGTACACAACACATGGGTTAGAGACACGTGGCATGTTTTTATTAGAGGAAGGGACGACGTCCCTCCAACCAATCAGATCCATTGTTTAACAAAATGGTCCTCAGAGAAAAATGCCTTACAGCGCAATTAAGGTTTACGATTTATTAGAGGGTTATTTAATCTGGAATATGCTAACATCATGCTAGTCTTTAAAATATTTACTCAATAAACTTTTTTTTGGAGTAAAAATTTATTTTAAAAAAATAATTAGCTAATAAAAACCATAAACCATATACTGCTTCTTAATTTATCTAAATCAATACTCATTTTTTTTAATTACATTTACTAAATAACTATGTAGCTTTAACAAATTACCTTGATTTAAAAACATGGAATTATTGACAATTATACATAAAATACTTCTATTTTTATGAACAACATATGATAGCTAGTATTACATGTTCAATAATCTTTCTGATTTTATTGTAACTAATACTTTACTTAATACTAAATTCTAGTTAATAATATCATTATAACTATAGATAACCCTTTTGATTTCATTTATATCTATTACTCTTCTACTAACTAATACATTCATGTGTCACTCGTATCTAGAGAAAGAATTATTTTCTTATTTTTTAAGGAAAAAAGAGGAAGAGAGTGGTAATTTGCTAATTTTGCATCTTAAAGAAAGTAATCATGAATGATTTAGTAAAGTTAAAAATACCCTTATTTTTAATGACATCTGGGATGGAATTTGTGAAAATGAGAATTTTAAAAATAAGAAATATGTAGATGCAATAGATGAAGTGGATTAAAGTGCACCAGTACTACCCATTAATACCAAATAGTTTGCATTATGGAAAAGAAAGAACAAAGAAGGCTTATGCCTTGATCATTGCCTCTATAAGTGAAGAAGTAAGTACACATTTAGTTTCTAGCAAAAGTACATTGGAACATTAAAAAAAATAAAAGTGTAACCCACATAGAACCTAAAACATTTTATTTTTGAGAAAGACATTACTTAAAAAATTATTGTATAGTTTTATGTTGTTGACCAAGGATGCTCAAAGATGATTGTAATTGAATTATTTATTTATTTAATAATTAAAAATAACAGTCATATCCCCCAAGTCAATAAAAATTTTCTTACAAAAAACAACTCATACGTTCGATACAACCACACAAACTATTGCTACTTTACAAAACGTTCCTCTAAAGTTCAGTCTTACTATCAAAATATATTTGCAGCATTGTTAATTATTCATGACACATAGGTTTATATAAATCCATACTCTATGGAGAAATATTTTATGCATTTTCATCTTTCTAAGAGTCCTTTAGAATATAGCCCTCCAATGAAAAATTTACCTTGTAACTATGACATGATGTAAGAACATAAACTTCGAGATCTAAACATACATATGTTGCATTCTAGTGCTTACATACATGTGTTTTCCTGTCAATAGAGGGATACTTATATGCAGCTTTTAAACTATCATTTTGTAACCTACCCAATTTTCTTTAACTACATTTCAACATATATTGACTAGCAAATTCTTATTAACATATGGGTCTCTAAGCGGCTAAAATCACCAGTTCAATCGTTAATTGTAACATACCCCAAATCCATAAAATAAAAGGTACAATATTACCCATAAAATATTGCTCATACATTCAAACACCTACCTTTAGGACTTGTGAGTGATAACAAAATAAACTAAGATTTCGATATAACTCAAACACCGAAAGGTGTTCGTCATTATGAGACAGCTTGCTATATCTGAAATACCAAACGTGCATTGTATTAACGTCAACTATCACAATCCTTCCTCAAATATACATTGTCGTATTACTCAAAACATTACACAAAGACCTTAATCAATTACTCTAGATTTTATTCCAATTTAGACTATCAAACATAACAACAATCTTCTTTTAAGTCAACCCATACTCAATAGTTTACATACTCACTACCAAGAGATCGAAGTACATATTATAATCATCAAGCGCGTATAAGACACAAATACTTCAAGAACACATAAAGGAAAATACATAAAAAACATATTTAAGATCGAGACGAATGTACGTGGTTCACCCAATCCATGGGTTATGTCCACAAAGCTGTCACATCATGTGATATTTATTATCCTAAAGTGTTACAATCCACAACATCATTGTTTCCATATTTTCTTTTAGTTCTCCTCATAAACTCATTCATCGAGAGTATTTCTAAACTATTCGATGCTAACATCAAACTGCCACATAAATTCAAAAACTCTTTCCTATATCCTAACAAGAATACTAAGATACTCCTTGGGGTTCTGGATAACTTGGTTGGTTATTAGACTCTTAACCTGTCCCTTCTCAAAATAGGATTTCAGGTTTAACAATAAGGATCTTTTAAATCCAGACGCATAGAAGGAAGAACACTAGTTCTGTTAACTAGAGTTTATTTAAAAAAAACAAGTATAACACCGCATAAAACCGATTTCATGGTTTTGATTCCCCCTAACCAATACAACCGCTCGTGATCATGATCAGGGTTCAGATGCATACACTATAATTACGCTCAAGTTTTAGATCCATCCTAAACAAACTATAAGCATTGAAGATCATGGTCTATACTTGCGATATATCATAAATGCATACTGTTTGTGTCAGAAATTGTTTCTAAGGCCAAAGAAACAAGCCAACACACAA